>LPNX010342050.1:0-25071 GCA_001517045.1 Pseudotsuga menziesii
GTGGGTGAGAGGAATGAATGACCCTGAGATTGAAAATGTGGCCCGTGGGTACAACAGCCACACTGTGAAACCAAAACCACGACTCCCAGAGGACCAGCGGCCTAGTTCCATTCAAAGTTCACATAAATGCACCGAGCACTTGTTGGCAGCGATCAGACTGGGCAGGCCGATTGACAGTGACACCCTGGTCCGTAACTGAGTCACCTCACGTCCAGACTTTACTGTGACCACCTACTCACTGAGCCCAAAGGGCTTCCACCCTGTCACTACCAATTCGTCAATTACAACTGAGGTCCACCGTGACCTGTCACCCATCCAAATCTTCCAAACTCCCACAGCCCATTGAAAACCCAGGAAGGGCAAAATTTTGGGGTTGCCCTTCCATTGTCAATGTACACAGTTCTGCTTCATTTCATTTTCAACGGGCACTCCATGAAACCGAATTTTTTTTGTAGGGAAAATTCGGTCATGGCCTTCTATGACAGGTAAACAGGCCTTTGACGGGAACTGAAGCCTTCAAATTTGAAGCCTACCCGCGAGCCTGGTTTCATATATGTTAATAAACCTTTAAATATCTAAAACATTGACTTAAGCGCCCTGGGTCAACTAAAATGACATAGCTTGACATTGCCGTCTCTATAGCGACGTAGCTCCGTGGATACAGCGACGTTGAAGGAGGAAGGCGTCGATATAGCGACGGTGGAGATTACCAACGTCGATACAGCGACGAGTAAGCGTCGATACAGCGACGACAAGTTCATTTTGCTTCCGATTTCACACTAAAAAGTATGAAACGTGGAAAACCTCCGTGGAAAAATCCGCGCTTTTGTATTAGTGAGAACATCTTCCATTTTTCCTATTACTTTCAGAGCTGTCCTGTCTAATTAAATAACCTACCAAGTGGATGGTTTAGGCTATCCATTAATTCTCTTGCAGACTAAAAGTGGCATAACATTGATTGATGCCCATGAGTCTACTAAACAGTTGTACACATTATAGTTGAAAATCTCAAAAGTTAGGAGAAATGGTGGGGTTTTAAACTTAGAATTACCTCCCACACTTGCTTCAACAACTTCTTCTTCAGGTTGGTTGTTAGTAGGAAGCTCTTCTTCAGGTACTTCAAGTTCTTTTAACAAATTTTCTTTCCGCTGAGGTACATTATACATTTCAAACAATGAGATATTTGCCTTAGCTTCCACAATATCATACCCCATCTCATGTTCTCTGAGATTCTTTTTTATATTATCAATCCTATCTTCAATAGGCTTAACAGGGATGTTAATTTTCTTCGGATCCTAACTCATAATGGAAAATTTAGGTATTTTATCAGTTGTAGTGTTCTTCTGTATCTTCTTCATATTTTCCTGAAGTTTTTTAATCTTCGGATGTATTGAATTGTCTTATTTTAACAAACCCTGACTTCTTGCTATCACATTGGTTTCTGATGTTTCCTCTTGTTTTAGAGAATCTTCCTCTTCTATATCAAACATTGATACATAGTCCCATAAAACCAAAGTATCCTCCTCTTGTTTTCTTGTGGATTGATTGTCCTTTTATTCCTCCTTATTAGTTTCTATTAATTTGGAGTCCAATAACTGATTCATTACCAACGTCATAGAATTGATCCATTGTGGGAATTTCTTTTTAGAATGAGGCTGCTGATGAAAGGTACAAAATTTATCCATGCCTACATCAGTTAAATTCATTGCTGCAGGACTATGTGGAGGAGTTTTAGGTTGATTGTCGTCCTCCCACTTTTTATAGTAAGGTTTATATAATTTACTATCTTCATTTTCTTTTTCCAAATCTATTAGTCTATTGGATAGCTTCTGCATCATCTTCACCATCCCTTCAAAATCATGTGATCGCTCATCCTTAGGCTTAGTCAGTAATAAAGGTTTCGTACCAAATTTTTTTTCTTCCGACTACACAGGATAATTCTCCATGCTCTCCATCTCATCCTCTACCCTCTTAGCTTCTTCATAGGTTTCCGATAATGTAGGTTTGACTGATATCTTAGCAAACATGGCCAAGTCAGGCCCTAGAATAGAAGTATAATATTCAATCAGAAATTTTTCAGATGGTTTGTCAACTACAGTAAATTTTTTTAGATAAGCAACAAATATTTGAGTGAAATTATGCACTTTTTCCTTCCTTTCTTTCTTTAAAGCACATAACCCTTTCATGAGTTTTCTGAATTGCATATTTACTTCTAAATATTCTCTCAAATGTGTCCTAGTCTGTGATTGAATTTGTAGGAAGAGCAAAATACCATGAGGCTACTGCTCCTTTCAGGGTGTGTGGAAATAATCTACAAACCACATCTTCATGCCTTCCTACTCGTAGTCCTTCTATAGCCAAGTAAAAAATTTTCAAATGATCATCTACCAAAATCTTTTCACTTGGGTCAAACTTAGGCAAAATTTTGTCAAAAGATTGAGGCAAATAATGCAAGGGAGCTGCCAGGTTTAAAGGTGACCTAGCTTTCTAAGCAGGTGGTGGAGGTGGTTGGTTTGCATTTACATGAGCCATGATTTTGAGTGGAGAATGAGGTGGTGACTGAATTAGGGTATGAATAGGTGAACAGTAAGGTGTATCTAGGTCCAACTGATTCAAAGGTTGGTCAACTTCTTGTAAGGCTGCTTCGACCAGTTCTTCAAGGTCTTCTACCAACACTGAGTCTTCTAATTTAGGGCAATCCTTTTCCTGATATTCTCTTCTGGGTAAGACAGGAATAATCAGTAATCCTCTTATCTTCTTCTCATGTTCTCTAGTAATTCTCTAAAATCATCAACTACTTCATTATCAACAGAATATAGATGCTCTTTATGCTTCTCTTCTGGAGTTGGATTAGGAAACAAACTGCTTTCAGAACTGTCACCGGTGGAGTAATTTAGAGAAAATGGGCTTCCTCGGCCAGCCATGCACTGCATCCCTCCTTCTAGCACCAAAAAGTGTTGAGGCCTGGAAAATTTCTGGTAACACCATTTAGGGATTCTCCCCAATAAATGTTCCCAACTAGCCCATTATTGTTTGGTATGGGGAATCCATCTAGTTTACGGTTCGGCTACCATAGGTCAAGTAACAAATTAAAACATTTTACCGGTTACGGCCCAATCCATCGTGTATATTTTTGGTTTTTTGTATTTAAGTATGATGTGCAAGTGCGTATCTAAAAATGCAAATTAATAGAGATAACGAGGAGTGTCACATTGTGATGCACAGGTTCTTACCTCTCATCTTAACTCTCTCACATATAAATCACACACAGCAAGAAACTAAATTTAACTAACTAACCTATTCGTAGGGAGAAAAATTATCAGTTATCAATGAGTAATGTATTTCTGAGCATGCATTAAGAAAAATTACAGATAGCTGTTACTTATTTCAGAACACATGAACATTAATAGATATATGAACAACAAGATAGCTTATTGTTTATGACAGCCTTCATTACTCACAGTGGAAATTTCACAGAATAAAATGGAGTGCATTCATAACATGAAAATAAAATCATTGAGTTAGAATGATCTCAAAGTTAATGGAAGTAATATGAAAACAAAATAGTTCACATTTAACTGATCCAAAGCAAAACATTTGAAACATTCCACCAAGCTTTCTCCAGCAGGAAACTTGTAATTCTTTATTGCAAAAGGAAATAGTTCTTCTTACAATATACTCTCACAAATGATCTGGGAAAAAGTCCTATTCTCTATCTAAACTCTCCTTTATTTATACAAAAAATCAAAACCTTTGGGCTACCCCTTGATGACCTTTGGGCTACCCCAACCTTTCAGTTCTAAATTTTTTGTCTTGTAGTATGTGCCCATAATTTATACAACATGTTATATTTTAAATTAAAATTTAAGAGCACTTTATGAAGAGGAACCAGCTTGGTCATTGATGATATTATTCCAAGCCTGGGCCTCTACTGCTATCAATCTGCTCAATAATTTGTTGGTATTTTTGAGATCCTGTTAATCTTAGACTTTCACATTCTTCTTTTCTTTTCTTTATCTCTGCTTCCTCATTTCTCTTTCTCTCCTCCTCTTCCTTCCTTGTTTCTTCCTCTGTAGCTCTCTTTCTTTCTTCTTCTTGATTCTTCAGCCAACTCTTTTTCATAAACACAACATGTTCTTAGACCATTAATATTTTACCAAAATAACAAAACTGTATCAATATATTTACCTCCTCCATATGCATTCTGTAAAATAAACTATACACAGTATTAATGCATGAAAAGAAAGAATGACAAGGCCAAGAAATCCTACAAGTTTGTGTCTTGAAATCCTCTAAGTCCACTATCCAAAACTAAAATCACAAGCCTAATAGAACAGACTCTTCATTTCAATCTAGGCCGCATCTGGACTAACTCGAAATCCTCTGATGAAAGCATGAACCATAACAATGTAACCACCAATACTCAAAACACCAAACCCTAAACTGCACTCTTCGTCTCAAAAAAAAACTTGACTCAACCAAAACCCACGAAAAACCTCCACCATCCCATAAAATAGAATAAAATCACACAAAATTGGAGGGAAAACCCTATCGACAGTTGAAAACTCTAATCGTCGAAAGGATAGTTTGATCGACAACTGCAATGGTGGATTCACAAATGCATCAGCAGGTTAGTTCACTAGACAACCGCAATGGTAGGCCACAATAGACTATGGGTTCTACGACAAAATAAATCTATAACCGATCGGAAGCAGTAGATGCTAGGAGAATAGTCCTATTCACAGCCGCAACGACGGATAGTGAACACACTACGGATCCCACAATAACATAAAATCATCGGCGATTGGCAACTCTAAAGCTATTGACGTCGAAAACTCTACATACTATGGGTCGAAGACTCAACTCTAAGCACATCTGTAGTGTCGGTGAAACAAATCTAAGCATTTCCATAGTGTCGGCGATGCCGAGCACTAAACGCCACCGTAGGATGTATCAGAGGTTAGAACCACTGACTAATAATGTGTCGGCAATACAAAGGACTAAACATCGGAGAAATAGTCTGATCAATAGTTGCAATGGTGGATATCAAACTGACTATGGGTTCTGTGGATCACAAAACTGTTGGCGATCGGGAGCTCTAATAACTATGTATCGATGACTCAAAACTCAATGTTGCCGCCATGTCGGCAATGTAAAGGACTAGCCCTCCGATCACAGTAAAAAATAGTTCTGATAGCGATAAAATAAACAGAGTCAGAAAAAAGGCTTAGCCAATAATACGACAAAGAGGTAAAGGCCATGGATCGGCAAAAATAGGAACTTTTTGTCTTTTCCCTCCTGAAACATCGACGGCATAGAGAACTAATGCCCTGACTCAAACTTCAACTAACTTCCGACGGCGAAGAATCAAATCATCGAAAAATCAAAACATTAAGTGCTCAAAAGACTTTTGGCTGGGTGACAGTAACACTAGCTCGTTTAACCTCTAAAACAATGGGAAAAAAAGTCAATTAGTCATCCGAATTCCACATCAAAAAATACAAATTTATAGCAGAGGAAAAGCAGAGTTCAAGAACCCAAACAATACCAGGATAGATAAAATTGAAAGGAGGGTCCAAAATTTTAGAAAATTTGGGGAAAAGGTTGCACCTGCAACACTTTCATGTTTCCAGAATCATCCCTAAAAACAATCATTATTTGTTGTACGCAAATTTCAATCCCTTTCTTGCATATATACGCGGATATTACCCGTAAACCCATATACATCGGGATGTGTACAAAAGGCCAAATGTTTTTGGAGTTTTCCTTGATGTGTATCCAATTCACTTGTCTCTTAGCCTTCCATATGCCATGAGATCACTCGTATTTGACCTTCCATTACCCCATTGAAGCACTATATAAGGAACTCTTTGGATACATTGAAGAAGAGGAATTGAAGAGCAAGAAAACTATAGTCCATTGTTGTCGTAGCTTACTTATACTTGAGTTTGCATCCCTTTGTCCCTTGGAGCACTTTATTTTCTTCCCAAGCTTTCCTTTACTTGTGAGATTACTATCGAGAGATGGAGGATTGAGGTGGTGGAGCCCTAGGTGGAGGACTCAGTTTCTCCGGTTTACAAATGTGCCGACAGAGGTTGTCACTTGTGTAATCTCTAATTTATGTAATAGAAATATCTTTTCCTGTCCAATGATGTGCATTTAAATGAATATTGAATCCATGGATGTGTTCAATTGCTTATTTATCATTGATTATATATGCTAGAGTAGGCCTAACACTATATCATATAGCATGCTTTCCTTGTTTACTGCTGTTGAGAGTAAATTGCTAAAACAAGTAGGATTGGGAAAAGCTCAACAGGGATCTAATACAACCTTTCAAAATAAGGTATGTTTCGAGATCCTTTATTGTTAGATGTTGTATTTTTGTTGCATATGGGGAAGGGATTTATTTCTGCGATTTCTCTGTCTTTTGTGGTACACCCCAAGCCATAGGAAGTTTTCTCTGTAACAGTGAGGTCAGAGGGAAGCAATGGCCAAAATAGATTACAATCTTTATCTTGGAGAACTTAGAAGTCCAAGGTAGGAGAGGAAGTACCTAAAACAAATACATATCAATGTCATATACAAAATCATATCTAAGCATGCCATATTCAATATACAGGAACACTAGCTCCTTTATAATATTCTATTACATGATATGATACACATACAAGACCACTTATATTACAAAGGTGGATTAAAGCCACAATATACAATGATGAGTCTTCAAAATATGGAAGCTGTGTAACTGATCATAACATAGTCTTGCACAACTTAGGTTATAAATATGACCCTAAGTTCTTCATCAAAATCCAAGGGAGCCAATACAATCCCTACCATGTGAATAGATGTGCTGAAGTCGAACATGGAAAGAACTCAACATATTTTTAATCAATAGGTGGAAACTAACAAATTGAAGCGAAGGGGTTCACCAATAATGATAGTGAAACCTAAGGTACCATCGTCAAAACTCTAGGTCTTTGTTTTCAGGAAGTGCTGATGATGAGAAGCCATAATGTGATGAGGAAGGTAATAGATCCTCCAACGGATCACAAGAGTTACTAGGAATTGGATACGGGAAGGTAGACACAAAATGATACTCAAATAGGATAATGATGGAATCGGGATAATAATCAGATGCAAGGATAAATCCTTGAACAACAAGCATGACACAGAGATGACCCAAGGTAGCTTTTAACTTTGTATATAGGACAACTAAACTTATTTGTCATGTAGGAGACATGATCAGATTTCCTATGTATAAAGGACAAGTGGACGAGTAAAAAACTTAAACTAATAGTTGAGCTAAAAGTGTACACTGAGACATGAGTATTGGAAAGTTCAAAGAGTGCTATGTTCAAGGAGGACATGCTACCACCGTATGTAACCCAACAATAATACTTCTTCCTTATCTTTCTTGTTAAATTTTAATGAGTCGAGGAAAGTCAACTCAATTCTCTCTTCATTTTTGACAATCTTGAATAGGGGAGAGAATAACGATTGATAATGTCACTGATTCATGCATTTTAAGAGCCCAAACAAGCACATGCGCTTTGGTGTTTTCATGTTTAGAGAATTTGAAAACTCTAAAAAGGACTCTAAGGGGATGTTTTTCTGTGCAATTTAGTCTCTTAAAGCCGGAAAAAGTATAAAACGTACCACAGAAGAACTCTCTTAGATTCTGAAGAAGTAAGGCACACCTTTTTCGTACTTAGTTAGGGAGCTCCAAAAAAGGTTAAATTACCACCTACTGAATGCCCCTTCAAAAGCAGCTTACAACTTGAGTTTTGCGAGTGTGAAGGAAAGCAAGATCACTTAGAAAGATCCATTTGGTTACGAGAAATGGGGCTTACAATATTAAACTTGATGCTTTGTTATTTAGTGTTTAACAAGCATGGAAAAGGCATAAAGTGCACTTGAAATCTTTTTCATGCTTAGGTCCAGAGCACAAAAAAGAGAAAACTAATCTCATACCGGGCGCTCCTTTTCCATTAGAGGAAATTTGGGGTCTAAAATGGGCCTTATAAGAAAACGTGCCAACAATAAATTTTGTGAGTTGGAATTCAAGAACCAATAGAATTTCAATAAAATGAGTCAACCATAATGGTTGAATTGACATATTTGTCATAAAAGAAAACTACTTTTTTGGTTCGTATTTTCAACATATCTTCGTGTGTTTTTACTCAAATTTCAAGCGAGAGAGCTCGTTGGATGCAGAATTAATTCCGCATCCAACGAGTACCCACACTGCATAATTTTGATGGGCCCTGCTACTCCAAAAACAAGAAATACCTGAAAAAAATGTGATGATGACACACTGCATACTTTTGACCGACCCCGCTAGTCCAAAAACAAGAAATACTTGAAAAAACGTGATGATGACACATCATCACATTTTTTCAGGTATTTCTTGTTTTTGGAGGAGAGGGGTCTGTCAAAAGTATGCAGTGTGGGTACTCATTGGATGCATAATTAATTCCACACCAAACGATCCCTCTCGCTCAAAATTTGAGTAAAAACATAGGGAGATATGTCGAAAATACGAAGACAAAAAGTAGTTTTTTTCATTCTTCCTCCAAAATTAATAAATGATTATTTTATTATTTTAACTATTATTTTATTATTTTCCTTAGGAGGCCCATTTTAGACCTAAAATTTCCTCTAATGCATAAATGTAGCCCCTCAAGTCCGGAAAAATGATAAACCTATACCTGAGAATACTCTTCTCAATTCCGTAGAAAAGAGAGCATTCCTTTTTCGTATTATTCCACATGGTCCGAAAAAGTGATAACCTACCACAAATGTGGATGCCCATTCACATATTCTTAACGAGCTTGAATGGAAAAGTTTACTTGAAATTCAATTCTATTTTGAGGATTTATACCTGGGCCTAAAGAAACTCCGTAAGTGCG
Source organism: Pseudotsuga menziesii (assembly GCA_001517045.1). Taxonomy (NCBI): domain Eukaryota; kingdom Viridiplantae; phylum Streptophyta; class Pinopsida; order Pinales; family Pinaceae; genus Pseudotsuga; species Pseudotsuga menziesii. The sequence goes on from LPNX010342050.1 coordinate 8,913, forward strand.
GGGAGCCTTATAAAGGAGATAGCTTGTAAAAAGAGACCAAAATGAGGCTCAATTTGGTGTGAAAAATAGCTAAGGTGGCTCCCATAAACATATGAAAAATGTGGCATGAGTACCAAAAGACAACAATGTGTTCTAAACTAGGGTACTCATGGAAGGAAGGCCCTATCCATGGAAGAACAATGGTATAGACAAGGTAAAAATGGTTAAACACCATAGTTTGTGGTCAAAGTAGTGATCCTAGGGTTAAAACATATTAGGTGTAGATGAAAAAATGCATATGAATGAACAAAGTCCTACCCTATATGAGTGAATAATGACTTTAAAATGACCTTGGACCTATTGCATTAGGAAAACATGAGATAGCATTAATTCAATTTATAACACAAATTTTGAAACTATAGGTTAAAAACCCACAATTTGAAATTATTTCTATATATGGTCCAAAAATAGAAATAAAAAATACCATTTCATGTTTTTACCCAATATAGGCAATTTTTACCTCTGATTTCAATCGCTCGGTGTGGACAAACCAGTGGACGGTTTTCAATTCTGCAAGTGCCAGGTAAGATAGCTCTTCATTCTCTTCCATTTCAACCGTTTACATTTTCAATTTTATGCATAATTTGGATGTTTTAAGCCCGTCTTAAGGGGGTCACATAGTATGCATGGCTAAGCGACTTACAGAGTTGCGTACACGCATTTTTCACGCAACCTACCTGAATGCAACTCATGTGTCATACGTGACCTGTCTAAAAGACAGTTGAGCGTACTGCGCAACATACGAAAAAAGATATTAAATCCAAAATCAAATTATTTTGATAAGTTTTAATGTTTGATAATGGTTTAATAGGAAGGTTTAACCATGGTGTTGGAGTTGAGGGAGTAGGAACATGAAGATATGGATCGAGCCGCACTCTAAAGTTCCCCCACTATGCAAGCATTGTGGAAAAGTGGGCTATTGAATTTCTTTTGTACTTCACCTATGTGGGCCAATGTCCATTTGCTCGAGTTTTTGATTGGATATTAGGACCATGACCTTGGGGCCTTTGACCTTCAAGGTGAAATATTGGAGGTGGAACTGGAAGACACATCCTTCATTACAGGTTTGTCTAGACAGGGAACACCTATCAATATTGAGGGAACTAGAAGGGGTGGTTACCCCATGAGTGTTCAGGATTACATACTAACACTTATTGCATGCCCAAGAGTCAGAAAAAGGGATCATGCATCCCTATTGTTCATATTAGTAAATTTCCACTACAGGTTCTGGTAATCACTATAGTGAGGGTTGCAGGATCATCATCATCACATCATATTGCTACTTGGAACCAGATGAGGTTTGTTGTAGAGTGCCTATAGGGAACTATGTTTGATTGGTTCTCAGGAATAATCCTGATAATGAGAAAACAACTCTCTAACTGCAAGAGAGGCTGGTGGAATAATTTTTGTTATCTCAGTGTATTAGTGGCCTTGTTTTCGAGAGAGTGCCTGTAATCAGCCCTACGGTACCTCTCCCATCATTTTCTCCTCGTCATCCTAGAATGACTAGGTGGGGAGATATTTTCCTTCTCCAGGGCAGTGGTGGGTCAGTTCAGAGTGTGTATGACAATGATTTCTACTTGTGGTTGGGGCGACAGTTTCCAGCACTAGAGCAGTTTCCATATGCTGGTTTAGACTTTCAAGGTGACAATGATCTTGTCCTTCCTCCTGGTGGATTTTGGGGAGCACTAGGTGTTTTAATTTTTAAGTTTTTAAATTTTTATGCATTTTTTTTTATCATAAATCTATATACATATGTATAAGAGTTTTTAATCCATTTAATGTTTAAAATGCAGATATTGGACTTGTCCACCCTGATGGGAATCCACGGATGTATGTACGATCGGTAGCAAGGAAAGATCGGAGTTTTATCAAGGTAATTGAGGAGAAGCTGGCCAGGCTTACCTAAAGATTCTCGACCATACACATTGAGCAGATCCCTGCCATCATGCAGGAACTTGTTGTCGGAATTCAACCCACCTGGATATGCCTTATGAGAAGGGTAGCCAAGGTTGTACTTGTCTACATAGAGGCCACAAAGGCTTCTGTAGCTGAAGAAGATGAGGAGGCCAATGATCAGTGTGACCAGGGTGATCAAGATGACCAAGGTGGTCAGGATGACTAGCGTGGTCAAGATTAGATCTATTGGAATTTTATGGATTGCAATTTAAATTTTTTATATTTTTGTATATTTATACATTTATGACTGGATTTGAGGATCAAAACTCAACAAATATTATGGACAGATATTATATTGTTAGTTTATTTACATGTATTCACAATGTATCTGTTATGTATTTTTATAAAATGTGTGTTGAGTTCCAATCTAAGATATAGTACGCATATGCATCAGTTAATGAATTTTGATTTCTTTGAATATGATTAAATGAAATAAAATAAAAATTTCTTTCCAATAATCTGACTTGAAAAAACTAATGTAACAAGATAGGGTTTCACACCTGATAAGCTTGATTGAGCTGGGAAACCACTAGTTGAGAGTCAAGTCTGACTTCTAACTGAGTGAATCCATGTGACAAGGTATCCCATAAAATCTCAATGAAGGCCCTGTACCCGGTCACATTATTTGTAGCAGGACCTAGGAAAGCGCCTCTAGAGGCAACTAGCTATCCTGATGGTGAGTAAATAACCCATGCGGTTGAAGCCAGATTGCAAGTGTGATGACTACCACCATATGCAAAACCTACAAACCAATCAGAAGACATATGTAACAACCAATAGATGATATAAGAACAAAAACTGGATAACTATTGTACATAAAGTTACATATAATAAAATTACAAGAAAAAGTGTTAATCCTAAGCATAGTACTTCTTAAGGTAGAGCCCATTTCTAGGTTTTGAAAGCTTATTCCGTTCGAAATTAGTTAATTCATATGCCCCTTTTTTCAAAAATTTCAACACGATATAGTGTCCTAACTACATAGACCTGAATTTCCCTACCTCGAGGGGTTCTTTGTCTTGATTCCAAAGCAAGACAAGTTCCCCTTAATAAAAAATCCTAGGTTTGACCGATTTATCATATTGATTTTTAACCCTATTTTTATGAGTTTTGTTTGTTCTGAACACGTCTCTACGTTGTTCTTCTAGATTTTCTAAATGTAGCAAACATTCTTTCAGTTCAATCGTGTCGGTAACACATGAATGAAAATTTTTAGTAATGGGATTTCACATTCAACCGGAGTTACTGCTTCCACCCCATGAATGAGTTGGGAAGGTGAGAACCCTATGGCAGTTTTCACATAAGTTTGATAATCCCAAAGTGCAGGATACAACATGATGTGCCAATTTGACTGGGATGCATTAATAGTACGCTTGAGAATAGTCTTAAAGGTCTTATTTAGTTCCTCGACTTGACCATTCACTTGCGGTTAGAAAGAATATGAGTGTTATTGTTTAAACCCTAGCATAGCAGCCAATTTGGTCATCATGTTGTTTTGAAAATGACTTCCATGGTCAGTGACAATCTCTTTTGGAATACCAAAACGTGTGATAATTTGGTTGAAAACAAAAAGGGTGCAGTTTCCCCATCATCCCTGAAGGTGGGAATTGCCTTTGCCCACTTTGTAAAGTAATCCACAATGACAATGATGTATTTGTGCCCCCCATCTGAGATTGGGTTGCAGATCACGTAATATATCCCCCACTTGGTGAAGGGGACCTCTAAGATAATGGGAAATAGTGGAGCAGGATGCAACCACATATTTCTGGTGTAAAGCTGACAAGGATGACAAATCTTCATGGCTTCCACACAATATTTGAAGATCATGGGCCAGAAATAGCCCACACGCAAAATATTCTTGGTTGTTTCTAACCCAGCTAAATGACCCCCACATGCTCCGCTATGGGCGCCATTTAGGACACTCTTAGGCTCTTCGCAGGTGAGGAACCGACGTAAAATAGAGTCTACCCCTCTACGGTATAATGTATCCTCGATGATAAGGTATTTTTTCACATGTACATGTATTTTGCGTCAATCTTCCTGTGAAAAGGTTGCAGGACACTTCAGAGTCTAGAGACAGACAATTATATCTCCATACCAAGGATCATAGATAGAAATCAGAAAAATGTGCTCATCTAGGAATGAATCTTCTTCAACTACTACATATTCTTCTACTATAAATTATGCAATAAGTTCTGCAAAAACTAAGTATTTTTTCGATTTGGCAGATTGAAAATCCAAGTCAAGCTCCTGGAGAATGAATATCCACTTGTTGAATTCACCTCCAACTATGCGTCGGGACAAGACATACTAGAAAGGATTGAAATCTGCCACTACTGTCGTAGTCCTTAGTAAGATGTAGTGATGTAACCTTTGCACAACATACACAGCTTCTAAAGACAAATTTTCAACGTGGGAGTACCGAATTTCAGGGCTAGCTAAAGCATGACTAAGGTAATAGGACATTCTCTTGGTGCTCATCATCTTCCTGGACCAGCACTACCCCAATGGTCGACTCGGATGCGACCAGATACAATATAAAATCACAAGAGTAATATGGAAGATGCAACAAATGAGCCAAAAACAAAGCTTTCTTTAATGCCTCGAAAGCAAATTGTGTGGTTTCATCCCATACAAATGGGGTGTCATGCTTCAAAAGGCGCATGACACCTTTGGTGATCTTCGAAGATTCATGATAAAACATCGAAGAAAGTTAGAAGTTCCTTGTAGGCTCTAAATTTTCCTGATAAAACGAGGAGGAGGCATATTTACAATGGCCTCAACTTTCAAAGGATCCATTTGAATACCTTTGTTACAAACTATGAACTTGAGCAGCCTACTTGACTCGACACAGAAAACACACTTGTGGGGATTCAAGTTTATTTTGTGCATCATTTAAAAATTAATCGCAAGTGATATGGATGATCGATCCTCTTACGAGAATGTATAGGCATATCATCTAGGTAGGGTTTATTAATTCTTGCACATGATCTAGGAACTAAGATTCAATCTCATCAAAGAATTATTAACAATTACTCATGAATTGGAAATTTTCAGGAACCAAATAGGTTTCCTCTCTGTATATTATATAAAAAATAAAGGATTACAATACCATGCATAATCAATGGCTTAACTCAATGAAGAATTCGAATACCTAAGAGGACAATTCGAATTCAATGAGTGAGTCTAGCTTAACTGACTCTTTGCCATGCAATCTCACTCAGTTAACCACTTGACCAAAACCCTAATTGACTCACCAAACCCTAACTGAAGTTGGAGTGCAATAAATGACTTAATATCAACTGAAGGAGATCAAACACATGTCATAGCAATCCAATCATCAAGTGCTAGTACTGCATGACTCCAATAAACCCTGATGAGGTTAACTGAAGCTGAACTGACCATCAGAAGTTGGTGAAGGCTCCTAGTTAGCTCCAGTTCATTAAATAATAATAAAATAATCAATAAATAATGATTAAATAATATATTTAATGCATGGAGGCGCCTTAACTGACTGTAACTGATTGGTTGAACTGAAAGTAACCCCCAGTTAGCAATTAGGTGCATGAATGTCACAGAGATCACCCCTGGAGTGCTCCAGTTAGCCTCCTTGACTGTAGGAAAGGCTAAGTTAGCCTCCTTGACTGTAGGTAGACATGGGAGTGATTGGGATGATGGTAATTAATGCTCCTTGATGTCAATTAAACTTAGGATAGTGGTTTAACTAGGCCAATTTGACTGAAGAGTGAGGATGAAGGTAAATGTCTCCAACAGGGTTCAACATTAGTCTTGATGTCATGGAAGGAAAATTCATTTTTGAAAGGTATCCCCTGCATTTTTCAATCCAAAAGGAATTTTCTTTTACAAAAATCTACCCAAAGGACAAATGAAAGTCGTTTTATGTTGGTATTCTAGCTTGATTTGAATTTGATTGTACCCAGAAAAAACATCCATAAATGAAAAAACCTCACTTCCTGGACAAGCATCATTGATTTGATCTATGAATGGTGTGGGGTAGTTATCCTTAGGAAAAGTTTTGTTTAAATCATGAAAGCCAGTACATACACATATTGGCCCTTTCTTTTTATCAAGAGGAATAGGATTGGATACTCACTACGTCAAAGCAATCGGGTAAATAAAACCAACTTTCAGGAGATTTTCCACTTCAGCCTTAATGGCTACCACTTTATGCGGATTGACAGGTCTAAGTTTTTGTCAAACCAGTTTGGCATCACAATAGGTTTGGATTTCATGTTTGACTATCGATGGATCTATGCCTGGAATCTCCTCATATGACCAGGAAAACATGCCGTGAAACTCCTTAAATAATGCCGTATAGATAGCAATCCCCTCCGGAGAGAAGTTTGCACCAATATATACATTTTCCACGACGTTAGGATTTGTAGAGATGTTGATAGGGATAATAACATAATTTTTTTCCATATTCCCCTTAGTAAATATTCCCTCCATTATTAAGGGATTGATAGGTATATCATCATCACCTGCTAGTCTCACATGGAACTCTTGATTTTCAATCGTGCTTAACTCTAGAAGAAAGTAGGATCTATGGTGAAGATCTTCATAGATCTTATCTCTCCCACTCATAGCTTCCAAAATGGCTTCATCTAAAGGAAAAACCATGTCTGAGAAATTGTGAGTGTTGAGCCTAGAATTGGCCCCTTTTAACCATCCTTGATCACCTTTTCTTCCCCTGTCCTACACCATTCAACAAGCTAATCAGACCTGTTGTCCTCACTTTATTCCCCAAACTGCCAAGGTATGACTAATCATTGCTTTATCTTATTAATGCTTATGATTGTGATAATTAAGGCTGTGTATCTCTCAATTGTGCTAACATGTTATGATTTATGAAAGTAGTTTGAGATAAGTGGACTACAGGAAGATGGGGCTGAACAAGTCTTGAAAGGAGGGATAATCGCTGCTCAAGATGATACTCGAGCCTCTGATCATCAATTCAGCCACGTGGTTTTAATGCAAAATCTTAGATAGAGATGTGACAAGGCAGCTGTAACAGAATGCGCTACAACTGGAGATATTTAGTACATTGTTGCTCGAGTATAATTGTGGTTAGAAGAGATTGCCACTCCTAGGTCAATTAACAGCTTTTCCATATTTTCCATGTCTTTACCATGTCACGTTTGTAACAACTAGTGTTATTTAGGGCGCCTGAAGATCAGAGATCTTCATGGATGCCCTTCTTAATAGGATCGGATGTTATAATCTGTATGTATAAATATGGGAAGCTGTCTCAACCCAGGGGGTTGAAAAACAGATAATCCATTCATTGTATTAGTAGTGGGAGAAACTTGTGTAATCTTTCTTTCTTTAATATAAGGAGTTACCTCTAATTTAAGGGAGCTTCCCGTTGTTCAGCCAGCATCTCTATGTGAAGGCTGGGCCTGCCTTCCACAGAGATTGCTGATTTAATTTAGGACTTTTTAATTCAATATTGTGTGATGTTTTGTTGATTCTATTTCCTTTGTACGCAGCCGTAGTAAGTGTGGATTTACAGTATAATTATGATTACATTTTCTTGAGATCGGTAAGTGGTACAGAGTGAAATTCGACTGAGTAGGTAACTTTCTTTATGCAATTCATGTGGTAGTTGTACACAGCTTTGTTCATCCTGCAGTTTTAAGTTGTTATCCCATGAATCCTTGCAATTTATCTTTACTATTACGATTGTTGATTTTCATTCCTGTAATTCAATTTCTTAGAATAGCTGAACTCAATTCTTTGCAATTGAATTCCTAGATTAATATTTGATTTATGTTTATGGCTTTCAAGAGTAATCAGATTGAATAGGTGAATTACTTGTTCTGGGATGTGAATAGGATTTCCTTTTTATCTGCAATTGTCGTTTGATCATTTTTCCTTGATACATGGTAGAAAGTAATTGAAACTGTAGTATCTAGAGATGAATGAGATTACACAGATTCTTGGGATGGGCATAGTTGTTAGAGGATAAGATTGTTCAATTACAGTGATTTTATGTTTAAGCATATACTATGCATTTATCCTTTGAAACAAAAGACTTTCTCGGGTTGACAATAAATCTCGTATGCTCTGTATGTTGGTAATAATTTACCTGCATATCGGGTGCTCAACATTTTGGTGCCGTTGCCGGGGAAGGATAAAAATTAAACACTATCATTAGTTTCATCTGGTAATTGTTTCTAGTTAGTCTTTTCTATCTTTTTGCTGAAATGATTTGGGTTGCATGAATACGAGGAGGGTAAAATGCGATCACCTCCCAACTCCCAAAACCCCACAAAATACTAACAGTGCAGGTGGCTTGGGTCGCGGTCGAGGACCACCATTAGGCAGAAGGACATTCATCAATGACCTTTTCGACATATCTGATTCATCCACCAGGGCTCTCCATTAAGAAACTCCTATCAGAAGAAACCCTGCTGATCCTGGGGTGCTAGCGTCAGGGTCCACGGTGGAGAATACACGAGCAGCCGCGACTTCCTTGAATATCCTTGCAGAAGAGGACACAACTGTTACAACTGGGCCTACTGGTAGAGGTCTGATCTACCACATGTACGAGAAGGTGGTAACTAAAGAAGAGTGGATGCAGTTCCACCAGAATATTACTAATCAGTGGAAAAACAAGGAAAAGAACGAGGAACAGAAGAAGGACAAAGAGAATAACGAGGAAAAGAACGCAGGAACGAACGAAGAGGAGAAAATAGAAGAGGAGATGAGTAATAGACACGAGTCCAATGAGGAAGAGGCAATGGGGGAAAACTATCATCATGAAAATCACTCCCTGCCTGAAGGAACGATGACTACACTGCAATTTCCGATTCAATAGCCAGAAGGGATAGCCCCTATTAAAAATATCTCACCATCGGTGTTGCCTCGCTTCCATGGAAGGGCGATAGAATATCTAGATGAATTCCTTTTTGAATTCGATATCCTCTGTCGCAGCTATGATTATATCACTAATGCCCAAAAGCTAAAACGTTTTCCTGCCACCCTGAAGGACAATGCATTACGCGGGTTCATGAGCCTTGGGGGAGGAACTGTTGCTAATTGGGATAAAATGAAACAGGTGTTCCTGGAGAAATATCAGGAATATTGCAACACCAAGGACAAAAGATAGGAATTATTCAAAATGGTGCAGAAGGAGGATGAAAGTCTGGAGGATTTTGTGGAAAGGCTACTGTACAATGTGCAAAGAGCCGGGAAGACGAACATGGGGCTGGACATGCTCAAAATAATATTGCTTCATGGGATCAGGGATGATTTTCTAGACATGTTAAACCTGCTAGGAAAGGGAGATATCTCCAAAGAACCTTTTGGAAAGATTGTGGAACTATGTAAGAGATACTCTAGGGGGTCTTCCAAGAACAATAAGCGGGATAAACGGGATAAGCTAGAACGTGATGTATTCGACAGAACTCAGAAGTCATCCAATGGAGGAGCTACCCGTGCAAAGATAGGAAATCTCCTTGAAAATTTTAAGACAGAGATGATGAGCTCCATCTCCTCGGAGATCGATGTCCTGAAGGCAAAACAAAAACATGCAATGGAGGATCTCACACTAGGTGTGTTCTGCCCCCGATGTAGAAAGAATCATCCACTAAGAGAATGCCCGCTTGATAAAGTAGAAGTATATCAGCTGTGTGAGGTGAACCATGACATGAAAAAATGTCCCTCACTTCCCCAAGTGAAGGCTGTTCTGCAGGCATCAACTCCAGAAGTGGAATCAGCCTATTTCATTGCACAGAAGAAACCTTGCCAGCCTCTAAATCAAGGTATGCCTCTAGACTAGTTTCCATTTTTGAATAATATGAGCAATTGGAATAATAACATGCAAAATGTGAATACAAAATTCCCTTTAAATTATGCTCAGTGGAATCCTTCCCAACCTGCAATGCAAAATTATAACTCATGGAGTCCCTGGACATAGCCACCACATCAACCTATGTCGTGGTCTCCTAGATGGAGGAATTTCCATCCCAGGAACCAGTTTCCTCAACCACCTCCACCTCAACAATCACCATATTCTCCTCAATACCCTCAATTCCCTCAATATCCTCAATACCCACCTCATCAGTCGCAGCTGTAGCTGCATAATAATTCCGTCCCTAATAGACCAATACGACCTCAGCTGCCTTCCCAACCTAATCCTAACCCGAATAATAAAATAGTCCATCAATTGGAGACTGTCAACATGCCGGCCTACTCTCTTTCCCCTGTACCTTGTAATGATATTCATTTACGATCTGGGAAAATAGTAGAACCCGTAATTATAGAAGATGCTCCACCTTCTATGCATAAAGAAGGAGGGAGTTCACAGCATCTATCCGATATAGTTCCTGTCATTGAAGATGCTGAGCATCCCTTAGATGGGACGGCTGAAACATCAAATGATAAATCTGACAATACACAGCCTACCTAGCTGATAAGGCAACCACCATACCCTGACAGACTAATGCTACCAAGAATAGGGGGACAACCTCAGTTTAACCTCCTAGGAGAGTTAAGGAATATTTATGTCAAAACCCCCCTTCTTCAAGCTCTTCAGGACGTTCCTATTTACGCTAGAACCATTCGGGACCTATGCACTAAGAAACCAGGAAGGAAACCCATATCCTCCCAATGTTCACGTCATAGGGAATTTATCTTCCTTGATAACAGGAAAGACCCCTGCGACTAAGTATGATGACCCTGGCAATCCTACTATCACTGTACAGGTAGGACAGACACAGATACCCAACGTGCTAGTAGATTTAGGAGCAACGATCAATGTAATAACCATTGAGACTGTAAAGAAGCTTGGGCTCACTAATATTAGACCGACCCCCACCATTTTAGAATTGGCAGATAGATCCACCATTAGGCCCGAAGGGATTCTGGACGACCTTGTCATCTTAGTAGATTCATGGGAGTACCCTGCTGACTTTTTGGTATTACAACCAAAATCACAGCTGGGAGGACACCCATTGATCCTGGGGAGGCCTTGGTTGGCCACAGCTGATGCTTGCATTAGCTGTCGATCGGGGTCCATGACTATATCTGATGGTACAAAGACTAAAATCCTCACCGTTTATCCTCTAGCTTGGCCAAGTCTAGAGGCCGAAACTTCCAAGTTTGGATAGAGAAGGAGGAGGAGGAGGATGTTCAACCACTACTAACTATAGGGAAGGCCTTAACTTTTAAAAACAAAACAAAAGATGATGCTATTAGTAATTTTATTAGTGAACCCACTTTAGTTGATAGAGAGGTCTATCAAATCCTGAACATTACCTTGGGAAAGGAAGAACAAGAAAATCTTACGGAAGAAGCACTAGTTGGTGACACAAACATAATCCCAGTTTTGAAAAATTCAAAAAGTATTCCTATTGACGTAGAGCCTGGAAGGACTTTGAATATCAATCCTAGTCTCTCCTTAGAGGAATAGAAGCACCTGATCGGTCTCTTGAAAGAACACAAGGGGGCGTTCGCCTGGGAGTATACAGACATGAGGGGTATTCCCTCTAATCTGTGCACCCATCATATTTATATTAAAAGTGACTCCCAACTTGTGTGTCAACCCCAACGATGCATGAACCCCAATATGAGGGATATAGTGAAGGAAGAAATCCAAAAACTTTTGGAAGAAGGATTTATATATCCTATTTCGGACAGTGAGTGGGTTTCCCCACTCGTAATTGTGCCCAAGAAAAATGGTAAATGGAGGGTCTGTGTTGATTATAGGGAACTGAACAAAGCCACCCAAAAGGATCATTTCCCTTTGCCCTTTATTGACCAAGTACTTGATACCCTATCAGGGAAGAAGTTATTCTCCTTCCTAGATGGGTTCAGTGGGTACAACCAAATTCAGATTGCTTCCGAGGACCAGGATAACACCACCTTCACTTGTCCCTGGGGAACATTTGCCTACAGAGTGCTTCCCTTTGGTTTATGTAACACACCGGAAACATTTCAAAGGGCTGTAATTGGCATATTCTCTGAATTATTTAATGATAGTATGGAAATCTTTATGGACAATTTTACTCCCTATGGCAAGGATTTTGAGGAAGCACTGGAAAATTTAAAGAATGTTTTAATTCGCTGTGAACAGACTCAGCTCTCATTAAGCAATGAAAAGTGCCATATGATGATGAGTGAGGGGGTGGTATTAGGGCATTTCATCTCTGCCAGTGGCATTTAGGTGGACCCTTCAAAAATCAAGGTGATAAAAAATCTACCTACCCCTTCAACTCAGAAAGAGGTGCGAAGTTTTTTGGGACATGCTGGATATTACCGAAGGTTTATAGAAAACTTCTCCAAAATTTCTTCTTCTTTGTTCTCTCTGTTAATGAAGGATGCACAGTTTGTGTGGAGTGAAGCATGCCAGGCAGGGTTTGAGAAGCTGAAGGAAAAGTTGTCCATAGCTCCTATCCTAAGGGGACTTAATTTGACCCTACCCTTCCATATTTCTTTAGATGCCTTTGATACCGCCATTGGAGCAGTATTAGGGAAGCAGGATGGTCAAGTACCTTATGCCATCTATTATGTTAGTAAAAACCTAGCCCCTGCTGAACTTAATTATACTTTTACCGAAAAAGAATTCCTAGCTATTGTTTACTCTATTAATAAATTTCGACATTACATTACTAGGTATCCTACATTTGTGCACACTGACCACTCTTCCATTAAATATTTAATGAAAAAACCTGTCACCAATGCCAGAGTGACCAGGTGGCTCTTGTTATTGCAGGAATTTGATATTACCATTATAGATATACCTGGGAAAGAAAATGTTGTTGCTTATTTTTTATCTCATTTCACTAACAGTGATGATAGTTTGCCTATTGAGGACTCTTTTCCATATGAACATCTATTCGCACTTTCAGCTCATTCCCCCTGGTATGCAGACGTTGCTAATTATTTGGTTGTAGGAAAGCTCCTGCCACATATGTCTAAACGAGAAAAGAGAAAAATCATCCAGCAAAGTGCCAGGTATTGTTGGCTCAACGGTCATCTCTTCTACACAGGGCCCGATCTTGAGATTAGGAGATGTGTAAGGGAAGATGAGATATTTCACATACTGAGAGCCTGTCATGATGAACCTTGTGGGGGACACTTTGCAGACAAAAGAACAGGGCACAAAGCGTTGTGGATGGGCTACTATTGGCTGACTCTTTTCAGGGATGATAAAAGGTATGTTCAGTCCTGTGACAGTTGCCAAAGGATGGGCCAGCCCAATAAAATAGATCAGATGCCTCTACAACCTCAAGTAGTAGTTGAGCCATTTGATAGATAGGAACTGGACTTTGTTGGCCCCATCAGCCCTCTTTCCAGATAGAAAGCTTACATTCTAGTTTGCACTGAGTATATGACCAAGTGGGTAGAGGATGTAGCTTTGGCTAAGGCTAACGACCAAGCGATGATTGATTTTCTGTATAGTGAAATCTTTACCCTCTTTGGGGTACCGAAGGAAGTAGTTACTGATGGGGGACCGCAATTCATGTCACACCAATTTGAATCCTTGCTCCAGAAGTATCATGTGTAGCATAGGGTGGCTTCACCTTACCACCCCCAAGCCAATGGTCAGGTGGAGAGTACCAATAAAGTTATTGAAGCCATCCTTACTAAAACATTTAAGAGCCATCGGAAGGATTGGGATGACAAGCTTCCAGAAGCACTGTGGACATATCGCATGACTTGGCGGAACACCACAGGTTTCTCTCCTTATGATTTAGTGTATGGGAAGAGTGCCATATTTCCAATTGAGTTTAAAATCAAAACCCTGAAGACAGCCACCGAAATGAATCTGGATGTAACAGAAGCCCGGAAGAGAAGATTGAATCAATTAAATGAATTGGATGAGAAGTAGTTAGCTATAGTAGACCAGACAGTGTTGCTTCAACAACAGAGATCCAATTGGCATGACCGATTTATCAAAAAGAAAATATTCTGTGAGGGAGACTAGGCATTACTATATGACTCCAGGTTCAAAAGGTATTTTAAAGGTAAATTATGTACAACGTGGCTAGGTCCATACTTGGTTGACAGGGTATTTGACAACGGAACTGTCCATCTAGTGACCATTGATGAAAACCGCATACCATTATTTTCTAACGGCCACAGACTCCGACTGTATCGTAATCTTATTTCGAAAGATGCATTTATTTCACAAATTGCCATCAATCCAGATTATCAGCTGGCACCAGGGCAGGAACTTCTCTCTGCCTTTGCCAATCCTTAAACTGTAAATCACGTTTGAATCACTGTACATAAAAAATGTTTTTTTTCCTATTGCAGCGTATATTGTTTTTTTCCTTTTGCATTTGATCTTCTCATTTGTTGTTGTTTTTCAAAAATTGGCAGGGAAGTGCCAGGGAATGACTAGACTGGGCCTGTCGAACGGGAGTTGTTTTCCCATACCTTCCTGTGCTGCATTTCCTTTTCCTTCAAAATAAATTTTTTGGCAGCCGTGAACCATTTCCCGGTGGCTGCAACATCTTTCCCGGTGGCTGCGACATCTTTCCCAGCGGCCATAAAAAATTTTCCTTGGCAGCCATGATTTTTTATTTATTTTTCCTAATCACCGTAAAACCCTTTTTTCAGCAACCGTGAACCATTTCCCGGCTGCTGCGACATCTTTTCCAGAGGCTGCGACATCTTTCCCAGCAGCCATAAGACTTTTCCCTGGCAGCCATGATTTGTCCCGATGACCGTAAATCCTTTTTCCAGCGGTCGTGAATCTTTCCTGGCCACTACAACATCTTTTTCGTTGGCCGCGACATCATTCCTGGAAACTGCAATTCCGCTCTATTTGGCGAATGTCTCCAACATTAAATACCCCCTTTTTATTTCAAAACTTGAAAACTTGCAGTGGTAACTCCTATGTTAACGGAAAAATTGATTCAACCTACTCGATATGGCTCTGATTTATCCTACTCGTGTCGGTGAACTGGGCCATATGATGACAGCCTTGTTCATAATTCCGACCCCGGGGACGCGATTGTTTGTGTTTCACTGGCAGAAGGAATTATTGCATTATCATGGTCATCATGATCAAATTAATGGCTGTGCACGAGTTCGGCTTCGCGGCGTCAACAACCGCACGTTCCATCATTCTCCGCAGGATATCCGACATATAGTCTCTCGAGGTATGGCTTTGATTTATCACGTGATTAAGTGTTGATATGATTTAACAATATCAGTCATACCTTTATTCATATCACCATTATGGACTAATTAACCCTTTCCCTCGTGCGACGTAAACACTAATAACTACCACCCTCCCCAATTTGGAATAAAATTTCGAACGTTTTTTTTGTGCTGAAATTTCCAAATTTGCCCATTTTCTCAACATATCCGCTCAGGGATTCGTGTATCCTCTGTGTTGCAACCTCCATTCTCGGACTTTGTTATCTATGGAGTAGCAATCTCAGTCTACAGCCAGGACCATGGGGATTCCAGCTCATCGTGAACCTTTGAATACACAGGAACTCAGGAAAAATCCTGTAGTTTTTGCCATCTTTCAAGCCACTGGCTGGATCAAATTATTTGAGCGACTAGATGGATTCAATTAGGAAGTAGCCTTGCAATTTTCTTTAAACCTCACAGAAACTCACTTCGAGGTGTGGGGGCTGCGCATAGAAGTCTCCGAGGCCATTATATCCGAGGTTACTGCCATCCTGCAGGTGGGAAGGGCATGGTTTGGATGACGAGTCCCCACGACGACCACACGGGAAGCATTTTTAATGGAGGGGGAGCAAGTTCAATCATCAAGAAGAGGGATCGCACTGCACTCATTATCGCGGCCATGGGACTAGGTTGCTGTCTTTCTCAAGAAATACATCACTTGTGAAGGTAGGTACCAAACTGTTTATAATTCTAAACTACCTTTACTTTCTCATCTCCGCCATGGAACTTTATTGAACGTTCCATACTATCTGCTTCATGACTTGCGTCATATGGTGGCATTCGTCCAAGCTTCTAAGCATCCACTTGCCTCCCTGACCCACCATGGTCTCAACAAATTAATAATTTTAAGAACCTGGGAGCAATTCACAGCTCAAGCTCAGGAACCCGCTCCCTTGCCGGGTGTCCCAATGGAACAGGAACAGGTTCAACCACAGTAGGAGGACCGGAGTCCCTCCAATATAGTTGGGGGGGGGGGGGGGGGGGG
>LPNX010342050.1:25136-53415 GCA_001517045.1 Pseudotsuga menziesii
ATTGGAGCAGCACTAAATGCTACGACAATCGAACCTAAAGGTGACAGAGCCAGGGCAATAGAATAAAATATTGAGCTAGTAACCATTGAATCCTCACCTGAGTGTCGAGGAGGAACTTTAATTGAGGAAGAATAGCCTGAGGAGCAAGAAAACATCCCTTCGACCTCAGCTGTGAATCCTGATGTCCCAGCTCCAAAAAATAAAACACCACAAAGGATAAGGAAGAGATCAATCAAGGAATTTAACATAACCTCACCAATCAGAAGGAAAAGAACTAAATCAGCTACAGCAGCAGAGGCAGCTAGAAAAAGATGGGAAACCCTAGAGGCACAGGTTGAGTTCTTGATCCTTGTACTGAGGCCAATGGATTCTCCACAAAGGCCAGTCGAAGAAGAACCCTGATTTGAAGAAATTTTGGCTGAGAACACATTATTAAAAGAGCACGTCCAAGTACTTCGAAGGGAATTGGAAACATGGAAGGAAACCTGCAGAAAACAAGGTGAGAGGAAAATGTATACATTGGTGGAGGCTGCAAACAACTAGAGGGATCAAACTCTACTGAGCCTGGCGGGGAAGATGAGCAAGTGATCTGTCCCACCTATGGGGAAATATTCAAGGAGGTAGGCCACAAGATTATAATTCGCACCAATTGCCACCAATTCTGTGACAGAGGAGATAAAGGATGAAATCATGTATGATGATGGGGACAGAGATGGCACTGTAACCCCAGAATGCTCCCATGACATAGAGATTATAGAAGCTGAGCCACAAAGGCAAGACATTGATGAACTTGAACAAGGCGATGTAACACAAGAACCATCATCCCTGAGTATACTTGTCCAATTGGCCAAACAAATGGGAGAAGAACGTGGGATGGAGGATACTCTAGAGCTTAATGAAGAACTTTGCACGGTAACCCCAGAATGTTCCCAGGATACAGAGCTCATAGGAGAAGAATTGCAACAACAAGAGGATGAAGGGGTAAGCCATGATGTTGCTACACAAGAACCAACATCCTTGGAGGTTGCAGTAAGGACTCCTGAATTGCAATTAGAAGATAACCCTGGAATGGATATCATTCCTGATATACATTGGAGCGAGGATGAACAGGTATAGACACAATCCTCAGGTGACACCGAAATCCTTGAGGAGGAGCTACACACTGAGGAAGATATCCAATATCAGCGGCAGAAGGACAAGGAAGACACTGTCACACAAGAACCAGTGTCTCTAGAAGTAACGGATGTGGCTGTTGAAGGAAATCTAGGAGGAGTGGCTGTTACACAAGAACTAGCAACTCTCAATTTAGCCTCAGCTGTGCAGGATGGCCAAAAAGAAGACACTGTCACACAAGAACCAGTGTCTCTAGGAGTAATGGATGTGGCTGTTGAGAATAATCTAGGGAAAGTTGCTATCACACAAGAACCAACAACTCTTGAACCAATTTCAGAAATGCAGGTTACCCAAGGAGAAGACACTGTTACACAAGAACTAGTGTCTCTGGAAGCAATGAATGTAGCTACTGAAGAAAGTCTAAAGGAAGTTACTGTAACACAAGAACCATCAACTCTCATAGTAAACTTAGGTGTGCTAGAAGACACTGTCCCACAAGAACCAGTGCTTCTACCCCTTAGAAATTTCATTGATTTGGACTCAGATCAAGAGGAGCATCATAAAAAGGAAACTTTGAACCTCACAACAGAAGTCTCAAATTTGAGGCTGGAGGTGAGCAAATGGAAAAGCCAGGTGGAAGAACACCAGAGAGGCATGATTGCTCTTAGTGAGCATAGAAAAATTATTAAAGCACTAGAAGAGAATTGGGTCGAAGAACGTATGGCCCATAGAGTTCAGGAAGAAGAGCTGCAGAGCAAATTGAGAGATATGAAAAAGTTCCAATCCATGCAGCAGGAGAAGGAGTAGATGTATGCTCTCTCTCAAGAACTCATGGGCACCAAGAAGCCTTCTTCCTCTTATCCAGTATTCCTATTTGAACAATTTTTCTGGTTTAAATTGAAGGCTGTACAGGAAGGGAGGCCATTCGAAATCACAACCTCAACAAAGTTCTTGAAGACATTCTTTGGAAGCAATTTTGAGGAGCAGAATTTGCTGTGTGAACTTTACTTGCATGAGATGGCTTGCCCTCTAGACCGCCATTCAAATCCTGTTCCATTTGCAGGGGATGTTTAGCTAAGATCTTTTTCCTCTTTTGTGAGCAATCATGCTCAGTGGGAAAGGTCTTTTCAAACCTTTTCTCATAATGAATCTCACACTAACCTGTGGATTCGAAGTGAGCCCTAGAATCCTGGTATTATTTTGGCTCGGTACATAAATTTACTTTGAAGTCCTCCCCAAGAACAACATATAATGAGACTGCAGGAAGATGTGATTTCCACTTGCACCAACTACATTTCCAAACATCAGCAGGTAGCATTGGAAGGGAGTAAGCACAGATGGTAGGCTGCCTCCTCTGCACTCAGAAGCCGAGATCCCTACTATTTCAAGAATTTCAAGCAGGAACTTTCCAGAGTCAAGGGCTATGTGGGAAGTATGAGGGAATGTGGGGTTAATTTGTTGGGCTTGAAATTTAAATTCCCTCTCATTTGGTGGCTAGCAAAACCGTATAACGTGGATTTTTCCTTAACCAGGGCAGAGGAGCAGTGATGCTGGAAGTATTGGGTTACTCACAGAGGCTTTTTAAAGAAATATGAGGTGCCTGACTTTCCCTAAAAATTTTCCTCCCTCCACAAACAAAGCTCAGTACAGGACTCAGACTCCGAATGATGCAGGTTGTTGCATGAGGACATGCAATAGGATAGTTGGGGGGAGATGTTGAGCCTAGAATTATCCCCTTTTAACCATCCTTGATCACCTTTTCTTCCCCTGTCCTACACCATTCATCAAGCTAATCAGACCTGTTGTCCTCACTTTATTCCCCAAACTGCCAAGGTATGATTGATCATTGCTTTATCTTATTAATGCTTATTATTGTGATAATTAAGGCTGTGTATCTCTCAATTGTGCTAACATGTTATGATTTATGAAGGTAGTTTGAGATAAGTGGACTGCAGGAAGATGGGGCTGAACAAGTCTTGAAAGGAGGGATAATCGTCGTTCAAGATGATCCTTGGCCCTCTGATCATCAATTAAGGCACATGGTTTTAATGCAACATCTTAGACAGAGCTGTGACAAGGCAGCTGTAACAGAATGCGCTACAACTGGAGATCTTTAGTACATTGCTGCTCGAGTATAATTGTGGTTAGAAGAGATTGCCACTCTTGGGTCAATTAACAACTTTTCCGTATTTTCCATGTCTTTACCATGCCACGTTTGTAACAACTAGTGTTATTTAGGGTGCCTAAATATCAGAGATCTTCATGGCTTCCCTTCTTAATAGAATCGGATGTTATAATATGTATGTATAAATATGGGAAGCTATCTCGACCCAGGGGGTTGAAAAACAGATAATCCATTCATTGTATTAGCAGTGGAAGCAACTTGTGTAATCTTTCTTTCTTTAATATAAGGAGTTACCTCTGATTTAAGGAGCTTCCCATTTTTCAGCCAGCATCTCTGTGTGAAGGCTGGGCCCGCCTTCCATAGAGATTGCTGAGTTAATTTAGGACTTTTTAATTCAATATTGTGTGATGTTTTGTTGATTCTATTTCCTTTGTACGCAGTCGTAGTAAGTGTGGATTTACAGTATAATTATGATTACATTTTCTTGAGATCGGTAAGTGGTACAGAGTGACAGTCGACTGAGTAGGTAACTTTCTTTATCCAATTCATGTGGTAGTTGTACACACCTTTGTTCATCCTGCAGTTTTAAGTTGTTATCCCATGAATCCTTGCAATTTATCTTTACTGTTACGATTGTTGATTTTCATTCCTGTAATTCAATTTCTTAGAATAACTGAACTCAATCCTTTGCAATTGAATTCCTAGATTAATATTTTATTTATGTTTATGGTTTTCAAGAGTAATCAGATTGAATAGGTGAATTACTTGTTCTGGGATGTGAATAGGATTTCCTTTTTATCTGTAATTGTCGTTTGATCATTTTTCCTTGATACATGGTAAAAAGTAATTGAAACTGTAGTATCTAGAAGATGAATGGGATTACACAGATTCTTGGGATGGGCATAGTTTTTAGAGGATAAGAGTGTTCAATTACAGTGATTTTGTGTTTAAGCGTATACTATGCATTTAGCCTTTGAAACAAAAGACTTTGTTGGGTTGACAATAAATCTCGTATGCTCTGTATGTTGGTAATAATTTACCTGCATATCGGGTGCTCGATAGTGAGTATACAAAGAGTTCTCTTCCCAAGCAGGAAGATAAGATTCTTCCAACTCCTCTGAGACTGTAGGAGGAACTGGAACGAGATCAACATTGGTGTTAATGATAGATTGATAATCTACTTCCATTGTCGATAAGGGAAATTCAGGTTCATGGTGGAAAGGAAGGACCCAAGGATCCGTTCGATCGACAACCGTTGCGATATAATTCCCCACACTAGTAGAACCTAAGTAATGTATCAGGGCTGGGATATCAAAGGTGCCCATTAACGATGAGTACATACCAAACCCCAAACTCTCATTAGTTGGTCTAAGCTAATCAACCAATGGCATGGTGGAGTCAGGAGTTTCCATACAACCCTTCTAAGTGAAACTGAGTTCGCCAACAGTAACCAACTTCTCCTTGTGTGGAAACACTACAACTCAAAGAATGACCTAGGTGATCGCACACATAGCATAATTCCAACTTCTCCCCAGAAGCAAGTTATAATCCAATGGGGTATCAATCACCTCTACTTCAACAGACATTGACTTCCCTACCAATTTAATCTCAAAAGCTAGTAGGATACCATGTGAACTAAATGACCTCCCATCAAAAGAAGTAAGTAGGGTGTTCGATGGAACTAGCTCTGGAGATCTAAGAGCCTTCTGGAAAGACAAAGACATGACACATGTGGGAGAACCTTCATACTTCCCTTCCAATGGTTTTTCCACCACGGATATTATCTATTGACAAAGCTACATGATACGGTAGACGAATTTTGACATCAGACAAATTAAATTCACCATAAGGCTCGACAAATCCATACTACCTAAGGCTTCTAAGAGTGCATCTCGCTGGGTGGGACAACTCGGTACCACCCCAAAAGATGACATCGCAAAAGGGGTTTGGATAAATATTCTACTACAGAGTAGTTGGTCGCAGCCCTACCGTTAGGATTGTGCAATTATTTCTTGAAGACACCTTTCGGTATCTTGGGCATTGAATCAGTAAGATTCTCGATGGTGAGAAGGTTAGAAGTTTCACCTATAGACTTTCCCTTCTCTGGAGCCTCCATTTCATAGTTCTTATTTCTAGTATGGAGCAATGTATGGGATTGAAACATGTTGATATAATTTTGGTCAGGGGTACTAGTAGTGCCCCCACCTACATTAGAAACCGAAGCTGCATTATCATGTCCTTGGGGAAATGGATCCTTCAGGAAAATCGGTTGTTGATTTTTGAGCAGCTTCTGAGCTTGATCTATAAGAGGGAATTGATGTTCTTAGGAACAAGCAGATAAATCACCCAACTTCCCTCCCACACCTTCTATCGGGGTTACCTTCCAATCCCGTCCAAGTTCAACCAGAATTAGTCTTTCGGTGTACCTGTGTATGAACCCTAGATGTCAAATAGACTAAAGGATATTGCAACTATACTAATAGTTTGAGGGGATAGTCGCAAGCATAGTTTGTATGCATGGGAAGGGTAGCAAATCCCAAAACCCTGTCAACACTGGCACCACACCAGGACTAAAGGGTGGTATTAATAGAAGTCCCCAGATGCACAAAAACCTTGGTCTACGCTTTGATAAGGAATCAAAGGGTTATCTCCTTAGTCCAAGCCTCCACATGGCCTTGTGCTTAAATCTTGTTTGAGAGGAGATTCCCAGATACAATCAACATAGAAGAGGGTTTACCTATTCATTGGCCAACTACGTCTAAAATTAAACACTTGTGGAGAGTTGAAACTCCCTAATCCACAAGTGTAGCATAAGCTAGTTGGTGTAGGAGCCCAAAAAATAGAACTTAGTAATAATTTTTAATTTTACCGTTCTTTTTAGAAGGTTGTTTTTAGTCAGAGGTAAATGGTGTGAAACAATGTGGTGTTATAGACTCGATAATAAAAAGAAAAATGATGTATAAAGCAAATTTCGAAGTAAATTTTGACTACTTAAACCAAATTTATTTTCTTTTTGCAAATAGAAGCTAATGAATTAAAAACTAAATGCGAGAAAACTAAGACTTCTTTTTATAATTTTTGAATTTTATTTGAAAAGTACTTAAAAAGAAACAACTAAATGCAACTAAATGGAAAAGTATAAAATGTTTTTCTTTTATTTAAAAAAAAAAACTTCAAAAACTATAATGCAACTAAATGCAAGTATTGAGCAAGTTCAAATAAGGAAAGCATAAAAAAGTGAAATGAGGCATAAAATACCTAAAATTACCTACTTCAACCAACCATGAAGAAGACTCAGAAAACACCTGACTTGGAGAAACTATTGAACCCAAAGAGTCCACTAGATTCACAAAATAAAAAGTGACAAACTGATACCACAAAACGCAACATAGAGTATAAAGCATCCAAGGCCTTCATCACTAACCTAGACAAAACCACTCAAACTTAAATACCAAGTAGGAGGACCACCTACACTTCACAAGATGAAATAAATTCAAAAAAAAGGCTCAAAGGCTTGAAAGGAAAGCAAATGGTGTGACACACAAACTTCAGACTCATGGAGTCATGCCATGCACGTAAGACTTCCAAAGAACCAAAAATAAAAAGATACAAGGACAATCAAATCCTATCCAAATTTTAGACTACTACAGGAAACACACGACTGTATATGCAAGAAACTCGCGTACGACACACGATTGTTGTATACGGAAACCCATGTGTACAAGGTCATATACACGACTGTGCACAAAGAAACCCTTGTGTACTACTAAATTTTTTTCAAAGAAAAAACATTAGAGAATACTTTTGGGCACACTATAATATAAATAAAAATCAAGATAAAAAGGACCACACTCAGAATCAGAATCAGAACAAAGACTGGTAAAAGGGAACCTACAAGATGAACCCACATCAGGTTGGAATCCCCAGCGGAGTCGCTAGTTTTGCTGTACAAGAAAATACACCCTTGTAACCTAGGGTTTGGGGTTACCAACTTACTATTAGACTTGCAGACAAACAAATTTTATAGAAGATGAGATGAGAATAGGAAGAGAGTTTGGCTTACCTGGTTTATGACGGTTGATCCAAGCTTGGTCTTCTCTCACTTCAATCTTCTTCAAAACTTCTAGGGATGCTTCTCTTGACCTGCAAAGAGCCAATTCTTCAAGAAATATATCATACATATATATATTAGAGGTTAGATGAAACACATATTAATAATATAAATGACATCATTCATTAACCAATATACATGAGAAAAGCACCATACAAAGATTGGAAGAAGAATTCTCTTTATTAAAAAATAGCGAATAGGTGAGAATAAAACCTAGCTTCTGACATAAGAACTCCTTTGTAATAGAGGACTCTAAGTTCTTCTGCTCCAAGACTCTAAAGGTATACCACCAGCATAACTTTGCTCTACTAGAATTCATTGATTAGCCCCATCCCAAGGTCTCTATTTATACATTGGCAAATAGAGTGGTTTCGAAAGTTAGGATGGTTGAGATAGTTGGGATAGTTATGGATCTGCCCAACTCATCTCATCTAGACATGATTTATATTTTTTAATGTTGAATTAAGGTACACATGAGTGTTTATATTATCAAGGCACATAATACACACTTGTTTCTCAAAGGGAACTCGCGTATGCAATGTACATGCAGGCTACAATGCACATAGTCAAGTGTGACACACAGGTTGCAATGCACATAGTCGAATGTGAAACCCTAGAATCAGAATAAAAATATATCAACATGGTCTAGAGATCATGCATAAATGATCATGCACATCTATAGTGTTTTGGCCACTTCAATCCTAATTGTCCTTTTGTGTACCGCCATAATGAATGTTAACACTCGAACGAAGAAGTGACATTTTGGTTGATAACACTTCCTCTTTTGTTGATCGGCTCCTTCTGTCACGGCATTTGTTTGTCTTGCGACCAAAATATTCATATTTTTTATCATTACTCCGATTATCTATTCTCATCTTTTCTTAGGGCCAATAGGTCCTCAACACTCACTTGTAGCTTGTCCCGAGCCAAATTAGTCAAAAATCTCAATCAGTGCGACCTTGCTATGAAAATATTGAAATATTTTCATGACTTGTTCTGTTTCTTGTCTAACTTCTTCTATCACTATCTTCAATTGTTCCACAAGTTCAGAACTAATATGTTCTGAAGTTTTCATTATCGTCAAACCTAAGGCTTATCGCACCTTTTCATGAACATGCTGAATAAACCTAGAACTTTCTCTACTCCTACCTGAATTTTTGTGACATGGTATGTTCTTTTTCGCTGTTGTGTTTGCATTCTGGCTATGTGTTGTTGTAGTTTTTTCATATCAGCAGCCTTGGCCATATTTTCTATCGTCAACAGCTTCTTTAGTTTATTCTTTAGCTAGTTAAAATCTTCCTCGGAAGTATGCAACTTCTCTTTCACCTATTCCAACTCTATGTCGTCTATTAAGCATTCCTATGACTGAGAAACTTGTTCAACCACTTTAGCACAGAGTACCTATGCCTCTTTAATACTCTGCACAACATCAGTTGTTGCCTTTCTTTTCTCTTCCAGTACCTCCAGCTGTGTACTAGGATTCATCTTTGATTCTAACTCTGCAACTTACTTGTAGAGGTTCTCAACGACCTCACCTAATATGAAATTTTTTTCTTCTGCAAACATCTATGGTGTGACACCTTCATCCATGAAATTTCTACAAGTGAGTTTGACAGCTTCTTTTGGTCACTTCCTATCATCCTTCCATGTACGCTTCTTTATTCTCAGTCTCCTTGGTTGTTTGCTTGAGTGAAAAAATGGCTTTCTTTGATGAATTCATCTTCCCAAATATCGCCCTCTCTCTTATTCTCATTTCTTCTACTACAACATGTTGAATAGCATGCAATTGATACATCGGTATTACATAAAAAATTAAAAGTCACATGGCCAAGATCCTTAACCACAACATTGAGCTCTGACGTTCCTAATTCAATTTTTAACCAATTACTTGAATATTTATTTGTTTGGTCATTGACAGTGTCTTGAAAGGTCACTATTCAGATGGGCCAACTTAGTCCTGCAACATAGTCAAATATGTTTCTTGGTCGACCACTAATCGAACTTCTTTTACTGTAGTACAAAGCATCTATAGTAAATCAGTGATGTTGCTCACCGATTCTGTATGGCGTTCATCCATATTCTTACACCTTTGGTTAGATACTTCTTCCATTCTTCCTAAGATCATATTATAATCATCATTTGTAAGATCAATGATTCCAGATTATCTTCCAGCCTTCCTTTTCTTGGGACTTATCTAAGTATTTTCTGAGCGCTTTCTCTTATCACACAAATCTAGATCTATTTGGGTTGAGTTGGATTCAACTTTACTAGTGGAGGGAGAGATTTGTGGGTTATCTATAGCTGGTGGAGCTCCTCCTTGATATCCATCCCTCTTCTTTGATGGGTCATCCTATCATGATTCCTCTTCTACAGAGATTTGATCCTCTACAATAGGTAATTTCCATTCTTTAGGTTAGTACCACTTAATGGATTCAGTTTCTTCAGTGGATAGCTGAAATTCCATTGCTAACCACTGGCTCTAGGGGCCCTATTGGGGATGCAAAAATATATGGTGTGCCCCGACCAAAAATATTATAATATTTCGAAACCCTTTGATGATTTCCTCCTTTATTCTCAACTGCTTCTGCTTGTAGAGAAAATTCAATATTGTTATTTTTCTATCATTATGGGTTCTCCTTGTTGAACTGAATATTTTTGTATTTGACTCCTCTACATGGTATGGGGAGATCTACCCCTTGGTATTCTAGTGTTTCTTCCCATGCTACAAATGACACTAGAATTAAAAGTCATGAGTAATTAAATGGGTTACCTGTATCTTGTGCATTTATGGAATCTACTAGTAACCCATTCAACAAATATGTTCTCTAGTTCATCTGGACATCGGTTACGCACTGTGATGCCACAATGATAGTTCTTCATGTACACTAGTTCGATTGCATATTTTGCATTAACTTGCTAGATAAGACCTTGGTTGCAAACCAAAGAACAATGTCGTTGATAGATGTAATGGAAAAGCCTATATTATCTCACGTCTGATCATACTTTTCCTTCATTCTATTGACCGTATTTGCATCTTGGTCCTTCCCAGTGAAAAAGGGTGCTCTATCAATTCATGCAAGGGGAAGTACTATAATATATTCTATAAGCTCGACATCAACTATGATTTTTCTGTTGATCCATAGACATCCTCCTTGAAAACACACCAATAGTTGTTTTATGCATGCATTGACTAATGTTGTTCGGCCAAAGTGTTACATATGCATCAATGACAACAAACCTGATTTATCCAATCCTCTCTCCCATTCCATCATAACTATGTGAATCAATCCATCCTCAGTTTCCCTGACATTAGCCATATATCTGTTCATGGAAATTTCTAGGAACATGCGTAGGTCATGATCGACGAATCCCATTTTCTTCAAGTTGGGTATAATGTTCCCTGTCACACAAACTCCTTTGGGTATGGCCAATGATACTAACCGATACTTTTCATTCTTTCCCAGAGTAACCTTTGGTGCTTCTACTAGTCTCAATGGAACATAATCAGGAAATATGGATGTCAACCCTGTTCCTTCATCGTCAGGTGGAGGTGTTGTCCCCTTTTTGTGACTAGTTCCTCAACAAGAGTGTTTCTATCTTGATGTTTCGGGAGGTTCTATCTGTAAAAAAACTTCAAGAATAACTGGTGACTATGAAACATCTTTTGCGATTCTTAGCGACTGTGAAACAACTTCTCCAATGTCTTCCATGTTGGGGCGCGCACCTTAACGGTCCTTAAGTTTGGTAACTCCGCGGTTTTTGTGGAAACTTGTAAGTGGAGTTGCGACTCAAAATAGTCTTAGGGGTGTCGGGGTTGAGTAAAAGCCTTCTTTTTGTAATAAACCCATGGTTTAAGTCCAGGGTCTAGGGTTCAGGGTGCCCATGGTTTAAGCCCATGGTTTTGTAATAAGTGCACTATAAATAATCACTCTTGTAAAGAAGTCAATTTTAGGGCTTTTGATGTAAGATGAATTGATGCGAAGCTAAGGCTTGTTTGGTAAGAAAGGTTAAGTCCCAGCTGTGTGCATGGACGACCTCTGCAGCTGTGTGCGCAAAGATCTACAGCTTAGTGCGCAACTTTGAGGAATTGAAGGGTTCTGTAACTGAGTGCGCAGATCAGAACTGTGGTTTTTGTAAAGAGTTGAATAAAACACAGTTCTATGGATGTAACCCCTAAAATGGGGGTGAACCACGTTATATTGTGTGTTGTGGTTTTGTTTTGTTGTTGTTTGATATTTTATGCATGAATAATTATATAACTGATAAGTAAGATCACCGCTAATTATTGACTTCGCTGTGAATTCCCAGTAAAGGGTTAAGCAAGGCACTGTTTGTTTATCTAACCGCGAAGCTAAATAAGTGAATATCAAAGCTCTGTATTTAATGATTATCATTTGTTAGAAGCTAAGGGTACAGTAATATCCCTCTTCTGCTTGCAGAAACCTGATTCTGCGGCATCCCACAGCTGTTTCAGGTGAGACTGCAACCTGTTCGTAGGTTGTTGCCAAAAGGGCCAACACTATGGGTCTTTTGTTGGTGTGAAGACAAAAGTATAGAACCCGGGTCTACCCTAAGCCCAACAAATTGGTTCTGTTTCTCGTTGAACTCAGTATCTGCTCAAGAGTGGTTTACATCGTACCTCGAGGGCTATGTTTTGGAGACCCTCAGTGAAAGAAATCAGTGATTGGATTGAAGAGACTTATCTGAACTTTGCTATACAAGAGAACAAAGATCTGCGTCGTAGTTCAAATGAATTTTTACAAAGGTACATTTTTTATGATGTTTATGAAATTTTCTTTGGTAGTATCCACATAGAGTTGCACTAGTGGTTATCCAGGTTAACAGAGAGAAGGACAAACTTCCAAGAAGGTCAGTTTCCTGATTGGACCCACGCAAGAATTAATATATTGAAAAGGGTGAACAACGAGATATCCCGCAATGTTGATTTTTGGACAACGCGAACCCTTGAAGAATTTATGATGGAGTTCTCCATCGACACAAGTACGTCCTTCAACGAAGCCGAACGACAGTTTTTCAAAGGACCAAGGGCACCTTCGATGAGCAAAGTGGTTTGCTGTGAAGTGGAAAAAGGTACAAGAGAAATTTTGAGTCCTATACCCTAGGTCAGAATACCGAGTCCAATCCCGTAAGTCCAACAGCCTTTGATCCCGAAGAAACCCTTTCTGTTGGAAATCCTCCGGTAACCCCGCAGCGAAGACCTATTATCCCTGAGAACCCATCGCAGTCTAAAAGTAACCCTAGCATGAGTATTCCTGTCGTAGGTCAGTCTACCCCAGTAAGTTCTCCCCCGCCTACTACCAGTCCCCCTTCCCCCCACCCTAGATCCGCGATGGCCCATATGAATGACGACATTAAGATCCCTGTCTTCAAAGGAATGGGATCAGAGGATCCAAAACAATTTTGGTTCTTATGCGAAGCAGTGTGGACTGCTAAGAACATTATGGATCAAGATACAAGAAGAGCGCAGCTAGTTACTTCTTTTAGAGACCGCGCTTTGACCTGGTTCATGAAGTATTCCAGTACTCAGAACCATGTTTTGGCCGATATAAAATCAGCAATGATAAAGGAATTTAAGAAGCCTAAATCAGAGTTGCAGTGTATCACTGAGCTAAAGGAAATTCAGCAGAGGCGAGGAGAATCAGTATGGGACTTTGATTAGAGGTTCAAAGTTCTGCTAGATCAAGTCAGTTTCACTATTGGACCAGTGCTGCATAAGGAATGGTTCATTGCAGCTTTGTTACCGCACATCAGGACTCCACTCATGCAACAGAAGGTTGCGGATTAGCAGGAGGCTTTGGAAATCGCTATGAAGCTTGAAACAGCCCCTGTCGATGATAATTCTGGTATCGCTCAAATACAAGCGCAGTTGGCAGAGATGGCTCTGGAGCTTCACGATATGAAAAAAGGGAAAGCTAGTCGCGAAGAGGTTTGGTGTACACGATGTCAGACAAAGGGTCACGATAAGGAACAGTGTCTTGCGGTAAGAAATTTCCTGAATTCTGGTGCACCAAACCCATTCAACCCTAGTGTTCTACATTGTGAGATCTGTAGGACAATTGGCCAGCATCGACCTGAATACTGCTATCTTCTGCAGAGGTATGTGCAAGTTCCTAAGAACCCTTATTGTAAGTTCTGTAAGTCAGTGGGACACAACGAAGATGAGTGTCATAGCTTTGACCTCATGAGAGAACGCACTTATGATGCTTATCGGATACAAAATGATGGCCAAGGCAATGATGGATATGGTTACCATGGTAGTACATCAGGTCGCGGAACTTTTGGAGGTCATGGTCATGGTGGTATGGCTGGCAGAGGACGAGGCCAAGTTGTGTGCTATAACTGTAACCAGGCAGGACATCTAGCTAGAGACTGTAGGAACCCAACTACGACATGTCGATATTGCAGAGCTGTCGACCATGTGATTGAGTAATGCTCGCAGTTGATAGCCAAGATTCAAGAAAGAAATAGTGCCCCTACTCAGAATATTCAGCTGATTGTTGTGGAGCAATGACCTGTCCGAGCTATCAATGTTGTTACCAGGAGTGGAGCTATGACGAAAGTGCAGAACAAGGAGAAACAGCCTGCCGAGGCTTGGGTCCGTAAGGCCCCAGAAAAAATCCCAGCATTTGATGTCGAAAGAGAAAAAGAGACATTTATGGAAGCCAAGAGAGACTTTGCTGACCCCAACACCTCAGTAGCACCTGCGCAACAACCTCAGCAGCAGTCACAGCCACAAGAAGCTTCGACGGATAAAGTAAGTACACTATCCTCCTTTTTACAAAGTTGTATGAATATCTTAAGAAATCAGAATACTTTAAATGAGTTACAGAAAGTTATTGCTTCTTGCAAACCTCAGCGAAGTTCTGGTAAAGAAAAAACTGTTCATAGAGTCAGAAGAACTGGTAGGGAAATGAGATTGAATGCTCAGATAGGAGAGTATGACATGACTGATGTCATCTTGGACCTAGGATCAGAACTAAATGTCTTAACTAAGTAGAAATGGGAACAAATGGGAAAACCTACTCTGGAATGGTCCCCTATACAGTTGATATTAGCCAATCAGTAGAATATTGTGCCCCTAGGAAGACTCCCTAGTGTATCAGTAGATATTGATGGAGTCAGTACCTTAGTAGAATTTGAGGTAATTGAAATAATTGATGATAGCAACCCCTATCCAGCACTGCTAGGCATTGAATGGGCAATAGATAATGATGCAGTAATCAACCTGAAGAAGAGGCAGATGAATTTTGAAGGGAAAGGACTGCAAGTCATAGTACCACTGGATCCTTCTCAAGGAGAGAGATACACCGAGCCAGTAAGAGATGAAGACCAGGATGCTTTGGACCATATCTATAATATCACAATCAAGGAAGAAGATTATGTTGATCCTGTTGCCGAAGGTTTCATGGATTGGTAGTGTGACAGCTCATGCATGACGGATTCTGATGATGGCCTAGAGAATTGGTAGAATAGACTGTATGAGCTACATGGACATTGATGTGCAAGAATTACCAAGTCTCTCAGATGGCTTAGTTCACAGACAAGAACCGTACCTTTTTTTGATGGTTCGACAGACCCAGAAGAGTTTATTGTGCAATTCTCAGCACAGGTACTAGACTCACAACAAATGGAGACTCTAGATTCAACATTCAGAGCCACAATAGCCAGATGGTGGAATGGTCACAAAAAGTACATTCATAGTTGGGAAGCATGCCAGAAGTCCCTTTGCCTAAGATTCAGGGACCAACCTCAGGAGGTGCGAAGCAGGTTTAATGGTACGACCAGTCCTCAGGGACATTTGGAGCAATGCTATGAAGCATGGAAGCATGCACCTCATGAAGAATGGGTACATAGGTTTGTGCACACCCTAGAACCTATAGCAAAGAACTGGTATGCAGAGGTCGAGCTTCGCCACGGTACTGTAAGTTGGGATAGTCTTGTTGATAGTTTTGTGCTGACATTTTCTATTAATGAGGTTTCTCCTACTTTGGACACATCTGTTAGGTTGATCCATACTAAAGTATTTGATGATCAAGAAATAGCAGAATACCAACCTGATTGGAAGGAACAAGAAGCCAATGCAGTAGAATGTTATAACCTCGCAATTGATGAGGATGACGATTCGCGCAACATTAACATTCCTGAGTCAGAAGGACACTGCGAAGTACATGGACCAGCAGTTGAAGCACCTGAAGTGACTCAGCCCCTAAAGACGCGGACCGTAAACATTGGGTCAAAAGAAAACCCTAAGTATGCTACCATTGGAGATTATTGGGATGACGAAATGGTGAGCAAAGTGACCCAACTTCTCCATGAATATCAGGACCTATCTATGACAGGGTTCTCAAAAATGAAAGGAATCATTGAGGTGGTGGAAGACATTCTATCTTGGGTTGAAGTTTAAAGCCATGTTGGAGATGGTATCAGGAGATGTCGAATGTCCTTATTTTGGCGCAGCCAGAGTCATTGCTTGTGCCAAAGAAGGAAAGATTTGTTGAGGCTTAAAATAGGACCGTTGGAAGAAATCAAAATTGGTGGCACCGGTACGCTACCTGTATTAATTGCCTGTATTAATGAGATATTGGAAAATCTACCGCTGTTTGGACAAGATCTCTGTCAGATTTGGTATCATCAATGCACAGTTATGACAGATGTCATGGATGGATTCTATAAGAAGACACCCACACCCACGACGTTCGCGTTCTACAATTTCTTGAGTTTTACAATTGCATCCATGTCAGCTGATAGCGAGCTTCAGAAGTTAGTGAGAGAATTTGAATAGGAGGGTTTGCTGCACCTTTTCATCCACCCACCTGCATATACACCCCACGAAGAGACTCCCCTAGCACTGACCCAGCCAATGCAGACACGCTCTACCAGAAAGAAATTTAAGGCAGAAGTTCGCTCTAAGTGGAACGAAGAAAGGCACAACCCCTTAGGAAAGACTCAGGAGGATCCCATAGAATGGAGGCATGCTGTTTGTCTTATGCAAAATTATAGTGGCATGCAATCATAGGGGAACCGCCTGTTAAGGACCCAAAGTTGTGGATGGTCAAATGTTCAATAGGACATGAACGGAAGGTAGTTCAAAGGATGGGGTCGCTGATAGAAGGCTCAATGACCCCCATGACACCATAAATATGACGGAGGTAGACAGCAGCATGAGAGATGGTCATATTCTACTAAGGATGAAAGGATGAAGGATCAAGCAAGCCACGACCATGGTAGCAGTAACAGAAGGGATGACGATGCAGCCGTAGCAAGCTGTTTTCTATCTTCGCCAACAAAGTTATCCCACTAGAAAAGCAGCTGAGTGTCTTGAGACGGGACACTGGTGAGTCTTAGGGGCCTGTTGGGGCGCGCACCTTAACGGTGCTTAAGTTTGGTAACTCCGCGGTTTTTGTGGAAACTTGTAAGCGGAGTTGTGACTCAAAATAGTCTTAGGGGTGTCGGGGTTGAGTAAAATCCTTATTTTTGTAATAAACCCATGGTTTAAGTCCAGGGTTTAGGGTTTGGGGTGCCCATGGTTTAAGCCCATGGTTTTGTAATAAGTGCACTATAAATAAGCACTCTTGTAAAGAAGTCAGTTTTAGGGATTTTGATGTAAGATGAATTGATGCGAAGCTAAGGCTTGTTTGGTAAGAAATGTTAAGTCCCAGCTGTGTGTGTGGATGACCTCTACAGCTGTGTGTGCAGATGGTTTTGGGTGATTAAGAAGATCTATAGCTGTGTGCACAGAGATCTGCAGCTTTGAGGAATTGAAGGGATCTACAGTTGAGTGCGCAGATCAGAACTATGGTTTTTGTAAAGAGTTGAATAAAACACAGTTCTGTGGAAGTAACCCCTAAACTGGGGGTGAACCATGCTATATCGTGTGTTGTGGTTTTTTTGTGTTGTTGTTTGTTCTTTTATGCATGAATAATTATATAAATGATAAGTAAGATCACTGCTAATTATTGACTTCACTGTGAATTCCCAGTAAAGGGTTAAGCAAGGCACTGTTTGTTTATCTAACCGTGAAGCTAAATAAGTGAATATCAAAGCTCTGTATTAAATGATTTTAATTTTTTAGAAGCTAAAGGTACAATAATATCCCTCTTCTGCTTGCAGAAACCTGATTCTGTGGCATGCCATAGCTATTTCGGGTGAGACTGCAACCTGTTCGTAGGTTGTTGCTGAAAGGGCCAACACTGTGGGTCTTTTGTTGGTGCAAAGACAAAAGTATAGAACCCAGGTCTGCCCTAAGCCCAACATTCCATAATTAGTGTAGGAAATGGAATCTCAAGACTTGATTCTTGGACAGTACTTCTGGTTGAGACAGAAATAACCTTGCTCTATGAAAATAACTTCCGCTCAATAGTTGTAGACAAATATTTCAGCGTAAGATTCAATTTTGATGCAATGAAATGATAAATCTTCAACGTGAAGATGAAATATGTTTTACTCCTTTGATTAGTTGATATTTCACGTGGTTTTGCAATGTATGGAAAGGTGGCAGTGATTTCCATCACATGGTGTAGTATTTATAATCATGTCAACGAAACCACCAACCAAGCCGTCACTGTGGCCGTCATTTCAATGATAGTTATTGTGCATTAATGGTTGATGTGCCCAAAAATCATGACAATGAAATATTTTGTTACTTCACATTAGCTGTCAGAAAAATATCATTTGCGATCAAAATCCATCATGCGAAAACAATTATTCTTTTGTGAAAGGCATGTAGCCTGTGACATAATTATCTCCATGCGATAGATGCAACAATTTTCTAATTGTACAAGATGCAACAATATTTATTTTACAACACCCACATCATTCATTTCGGTAACCGCTATTATTCTCAAACTAGGTACAATATATTCCATTGGCATGACATCCTCTTGTCCATAAACTAGTTTAAATGGAGTTTGTCTAGTCAACTTTTTACAAGTGGTGCGATATGCCCATAATACTGTAGGTATTTTTGGATCCCAATAATCTCTTTGTACATTACAAGTATTTGTCAATGCATTCTCTAGAATCTTATTAAATGCTTCGACAACACCATTCACTTGTGGGTGGTATGGTGTTGTTTTCTGGTGTTGAATTTTTAATTCTTCGTTAATTTGTCAATCAAATGATTGAAAATATGTGTGCCTTGATTGCTTATTAAAATATTCAAACATCCAAATTGGGTTACTACATGGTCGAAAAAAAATCTTGCAGCAACTGTAGCAGTACAATCCTTTATTGGAACTACTTCATCCCATCTAGTCAAGTAATCTTTCATAGATATCATGTAACATGCACCCATTCTCTTTCCTGGGAGATTAATAGTTCCAACAAAATCAGCAACCCATTTGTAAAATTCATGTAAATTTATATGTGTTACTAGAGGAATTTCATCTCGTCACAATGGTTTTCTAGTTCTTTGGAAGATATCACATCCACGCAATAATATCTAGCATCGGCATGCATAGTAGGAAACCACATCCTGAGTTTTAATGTGTTGGCATTACTCCCACATCGATGCATTTGTTGGTGTTACTAGATTCCTACGACACCATCATGTGCTTCATTCAATACCATCGGTCTCTCATGTTCTAAGACACATCGAGGAAGGATTTCAGCTAGTACCATTTTGTATAGTTGTGATGCAATCAATTGGAGTTCTGTAGCTTTGACAACTAGTTGTTTATTCTGTGTAGTATTGAACCCTTTTGGTGCATATCCCATACTTAAGAGATGTATAATATATCTATAGTGATCATCAAACATACTGACTGTAAATAGTTGTGCGTTGGGAATACTATCGTCGATATTACCATGTTCTTCTCCACTTTCTATCCTCGACAGATGCTCTGGTCCTGAATTTAGTCGGCCTGAATTAACAATGATCTCAAATGCAAGTTCCTGGAAGAGAATAAGCCATTGATAACTATTCCCCCCAAACACCATCTTATCAAACATATATTCAATGCATAATGATCTGTGTACATCTTGAAATGTCCACCCAACAAATAGTGTCAAAACATTTAAAGAGTGTATACCATAACTAGTCCTTCTCTTTTCATTGTGGTATATTTCTTCTCTACCATTGGCAGTTTTCTACTGGAAAATGCAATGGGATGGTCAATTGAACCTTCACCTAGCTATGGAAGTACAAGAACCAGTGCGATATACAACACATCGACATGTATGTGAAACTCTTTCTTCCAGTGAAGAAACACTAATATGGGTGTTGCAACCATCTTATTCTTCAAGACATCCCAACTTTCTTGACGTTTTTCACTCCACTAAAACTTAACAAATTTCTTCAATAATTTATCCATAGGGGCGGTCACCTCTACATAAATTCTAATAAATTTATGACAGTACCTTGTATGTCCTAAATTAGTTCTTAACTATTTTACTGTCGAGGGTGGTGGTAAATAGACAATAATCAAAATATTTGCAAGATCCATTAGTATTCCATCATGACAAACCACATGACCCAACATAATTCCAAAAGGAGCACAAAAAATGCATTTCTTCAAATTAAGGGAAATTTGAAGCTATCAACATCATTCCAACATCATTCTAAGACTCTCAATATGACCTTTTACTATCTCAAACACCATCTAATCATCAAATTATACCTCAATAAATTTATGAATAAAATATTTAAAAGTAGTGACAACTATCCTAGAAAATATAGCAGGAACATTCTTGATTCCAAACGGAATTACCATATACTAGAAACATCCCCACTCTATCACAAAGGTTTTCTTGTGTCTATATTCCTTTTCAATTATGATCTGATGGTAACCATAGAACCCATCAGTAAATGAATATACTTTTTGGCCCCTGACACTCTCCAATACTTCATCTGTAAACAATGTCAGAAATGGGTCATGCAGGTAGGAATCATTGAACTTCCTTAGGTCGATGTAGATAATCAGTTCAATAGCAGTTTTCTTATCTTGCCCTACAATAGGGATAATCCATTCATATTATTCAACCTGTTATATAATTCCCACATCTAAAATTTTGTCTAACTCTATCTTAAATTTTTCTTCGTACCTTGGATTGAGTCGATAGGTTCATTGTTTGACAAGCTTTGCGTCGGGATTCAAGGGAATCCTCATTTCTCCAAGATCTCCAACAATTCCCTTCATTTCCAAAAATTTAGTGGAAAACATGTCTTGAAACTCATGTAGTTGATATGTAATCTTTCCAACAGTCTCATCATCCTAGCAGTCACTGATATTAGCAAACTTAAGATTCTTTGGAGAACCAATATTCACTTTCTTGATTTTCAAAGGATTTAGAAACTTGTCACTTTATACACCTTATTCTTCAACCACGTGAGTACCTTCAGACTCAACAATATTTATGTCGCATGGATCATCATCATCAGGTTCTCTTGTTACACTATAGCATTCCATCCAATGCTTGACTATCACACTCCTCTGATGAAAATTTGTCATTGATACTAGATATCCTCAAATATATTAGTCTTGATTACTTGTAGAGAAACATGAATGGAAGGATGATAATCAACAAATTCAAATGTATGGGTGAAATTGGCATCTATCTCTTCCCATTCAGCTGTTCCTCGTCATATCTCTACCAGTGTATACCATTTTCTCATTATCATGTCCAAAGTATGTATAAAATGATGGACCC
Organism: Pseudotsuga menziesii; assembly: GCA_001517045.1. Classification (NCBI taxonomy): domain Eukaryota; kingdom Viridiplantae; phylum Streptophyta; class Pinopsida; order Pinales; family Pinaceae; genus Pseudotsuga; species Pseudotsuga menziesii. The sequence continues at coordinate 46,154 of LPNX010342050.1, forward strand.
ATTCATTTCTTGGCGACGTATCCCATGTTGTGTGACAATGTTCAATATGTTTGACATGATTGGTCAGTTCTATATATTTCAAACCAGTATAGATAATATTTTCTCCAAATCGTACTTCAAACAATCTTCAGCATTGTGATCACTTTGAAATATTCTGCTTCTGTGCAACCCATCATCTTGTAGGTGTAGCCTTCAATTCAAATTCTAGGGCTAAAAATCGTTGAGGTTCTGTTACTTTTTCTTCAAATTCTGTAAGAAAATATTCCATGTTAGGAAAACCTTCATAGGTAGGAATATGACATACCTCAATACCTACCCGTCTCACTGATTTTTTAATTCTTATGCATTTCGCATTGATACTTCATGGATTATTTTCTTCCAATCCTCCAAATCTTCTCCTGAATCTAATGAGCATGAACTAATGCTTCACCAACTTAGTTTCTCATCAACTGTCAGATTAAAGTAATCGTCCATCACAAAGTTAATATTGTAGATGTGGTCCAGATATCAATCTTTTCCTTCATTATTTACCTACTCAACATACCTATTTCCTTCTAGAGGATCAAGCAGTGCGACCACCTTTAGCTCTTCATCTTCAAACATTAATATCCTCTTCTTAAAACTGATAATAGTTTCATTATCAATATCTTATTCAATCCATAGAAGCGTGGGATATGGATTCATATAATCAGCAATATATATAACTTCAAAATTTCCATATGTATTGAGTCCTTATATATCAACCAAACTTGTGTCATTTGACCAATAGGAAACACCTTGGACTGATTGGCTAATCTTAGCTGGATAGGAGACCACACTAGCATCGACTTTCCCATACTTTCCCATGTTTGTCTAGTAACAATGTTAACATTGGAACCCAAGTGTAGAATACTATAATCCATGTCATACTATCCTATCTAGGAATTCATTCTTAGTTCATGGCCAATTTTCAATCTTTTCCTATGTGGTTAACCCTCCTTTCTGGTCACACATCTACTTTAGGTTCTTATATTAAAGCTGTCATTTTTTCTACAACATCTTTATCTATTATTAATGATAAAAAACTTTTAAGTAATTATTTCAATTTAATAACCTTTTATGTCAGTTTTTTCTCAAATAGTTGTTTGAATCTTTGAGTCATTTCCAATATCAGTCCTTCATTTGGTATGGCCATAGAAGTCAATGCCTTATTTCCATTGAAAAACTCATGTTGAGTTTCCAAGAATACCTCCTTTTCCTTATGGACATCAAATGACATATTATTTTGTTGTGTCAGTCACACTCTCATTTTTCCATATGGTGCTTCTTGATCTACTCCAGTTGCAACCCTTTTTCTTGTCATGATGGAAATATTAGGTTCCCTTGGTTCAACTAAAATCTTATGTAGATTTGGATTGGAATTTCATGGATGGTTTTTGTTTCCCATGTTTCTAGCCTACCACTTAGCAATCAACTGTGGAAATTATTCAATACTGTGATTTAGTGCTTTATATTATGATCAGTTCGTCATAGTGTATTGTCCCCTTCTTGGAATTTTACTAAATGACCAATTTTTCACTTTTTCCCCAATTTTGAACTTAACTAGTTTTGATGTGTAGACCTCCAAATTGACCCAAATGCTTCCAAATTTTATCTAAAGGTACATGAATGATAATATAACTTAAATATGATGTTCATGTATGTTTTTTTACCTCCCAATTAATTCTGTAAACTTTTTTAATGTTCTGTTCAAAGCAGGAGTGTTTACTAGCAAATTGGGGCTCCAATTCCCCCTAGGTAATTGCCGAAAATGGATTCACAAATGATCCAAAAGTCACTTGAATTTATGAATAGAGGATGTTTATGTGTAAGGGAAATTTTTAAAGTCTTATATGCATCATGGTTCAGTTTATACAGGCTGTTATGACTCTTTCCAAAACAACTCCCAAGTCACAATTTCAACCCTTGGGGAAAGTGCTCCAAATCTTCCCCCAATGCAATAAAACTGAGTAAAATGGATTCCAATGCTTAAGTACTGAACATGAGACTTGAAATAAGCATTAATTTCAGTCCATACATCATACATTTATCATATATACATTCCTCCATTCGAAATAATAAGCATTACCATGGCATATATCAAAATGGAGTGGAAATGGTCATTGTTTGCTCATTAAAAGTCATTTTGACATACAAGGCTTGGGTATTTCAACTTGAAACTCTCTGAGAATGAATAAAATAGAATATTTAACTTATTACAATCATAAATGGACAATTAAAGGCTCTCCCAATTCAAAATCATCAGCATTACAATGGTTCACAACAAGATAGAGGGGAAATGACACTATTTCTTCATTGTTCAACATTTTTACATGAATTATTTTGGGTATTTCGACCTGAGAGTTTTATGAAAATGAAATACAGAGCATATAAATCATAAAATAATATAATTTACATTATAATATTCCCCAAAGAGTTCAATATCTCACCCAAAGCGCAATCCCTCCATTGGCATGAATATGGTGTGAAAACTGGAAATAGTTGAGAGAGAGTGCTGCAATATAAGAATCCACATGATTTCATGTATATTACACCTAAAAATAAGAATCCATTAAATCTCCATGAAATACCCGAGTGGCCTTTCCAAACACCAACTAGGATGGGAATATTTCACCCTCGAAATTGGCTTAAGCAAGAAAACTAGTCATCCACTAGCTCTCACAATTCACAAATGACAATTTCAAAAATGATCAAAAGATTCTTATCATGGATGATCCCTATATTTTATAAAAATTATTATCCTTCTAAGGTTCCAAATATTTCCATAAACCAAATCCAAGTCGAATTGGTGTGGCTGCTCATGCTATGCCATGTGGCCTCTCTCTTCACCTTCCCTCTTCTCCCAAATTTGAGTAGGAGCCTCTTGGCCTTCTCCAACTCCAAAATTAAACCTCTAATATGAAATATTCAGTCCTGAAATGTTATTATGTCAGTATTTCATCCTTCAAAACTGACTTTTGTCATAACTGTCATAGAATCTCCATCATTGGTCTCATAAAATTAAGGGGAATCTAGCCAAGTGTCCATGAAACTCCCATTTGGCTCTTCCTCTCCCATGTAAGTTAAAATTCATCCCAAATTAGACCTATGAAGTATATGGGAAATTATATTAGCCTTATAATCCATCCTAAAACATTAGGCTTCCCATATATTCGAATTTGCAAGAGAAAGGTACCATTTAACATAGGAATTCTAGCTAGTGTGGGCCCCATAGTCTCCATGTGTCTTCATGCTCTATTGCCACTTCCATTTTCTCTTGTATTATTTAATAAGATCAATTATTAAATATTTATCCCCTTTCTAATGTCTAAACATCATTTATTATCCCCCTTATTCCAAATCTCAAAGCTTCCACCCCCAACCTAGGAAACTAGTGATTTTCCTCGGCAATTATTTGACTTTTAGCATCCATTTGACAACTTTCATGAATATGGAAAATGTGATTTGGCCGTTGTGAACCAATTCCAAATTTGGGACATTACACCTAGGATTAGTGCAATTTCTAACAAAATGTCCAGAATGTCCTCAATTATAATAGATAACTTGACCTCTTTTGCAACCAAATCCTCCTCCTCATCCTCAACCTCTCAAAATTCCACTTCCTTTGGATTGAGGGTATTGTGTCTGTGGGTACTGTGCCTGAATATATTGATCCTGTGGGTATTGATCCTGAGGAAATTGTGCATGATATCACACATCTTGCATATGTTCATCACTCTTCATTAGGTAGGTGTCGATTGTCCTCTCTTGTAGGATTTGATATGCTATGCAATATTTCTCATTGTGTCCACCTGATTGAAAAAATTTGAAATATATACTGGCTAGTGTGTTTACTATTTTCTGTAAATATAAACATTCTTTCGACCGATGTCCTCTGATTTGAAAAATTCTACACCAAGAAATCCCTTATTTATTTATCAGACTTGGTTCTCCTAATGCAATATAGTTCATGGAGGCTGGACATGAATCTTTATGGTGGCCTTTAGTTCTACATCACGTACACCAAATTTCCTCATGTATTTATTTCCCTTTCTTGATATCCTGAAGTTATAACGTAAGGTTGGTGAGTTGTATTTGTATCTGCATCATTCCTACACTAGTTTATTAGACCGATGAAGCCTCTAACTTCATGGAGAGTTTAATATCTTTACTCTATGATACAATATTCTGTTTCATCAAAGGAACATGGATATGCAGTAGCATCATCGCAATAAACCATTATTTTTGTTGAGTATCCGACATCTGAATTATTACTTTATCCATTAAAGTTTTGAATCTTTGGTCAAAGTCCCAAACAGACTTTATAGGAAACTGTTTAATCTCTTTCAATTGTATAATGCACTGTGACTCAGATTTAGGTTTCTAAAACTCATCTATCAATTTAGTCCATATTTGATCTAATGTCTTCTGAGGGATTCCCGTTGGAATCATAGAGAATTTCATATACTAGTCAAGCGCATGACCTATGAAAGTCATAATCATCTATGATTTATTTATGGCCTCATCTTAAACCTATTGCACGGTCCATAGATCTTCACATAGAAACCAAAGTTGCTCAAGGTCCTCTAATCGATTCCCATTAAAGATTGACAACTTTATATCATTTCTAGCCATTCTGTTTACTCTTCGTATTGTTGAACTAGTATAATTTCCTTCACTTCTATTTCCATTATTATTGTTAGTATGATTGACAAAACTAATGGGTGATGTGTTTTTATCCCTTACCTCAAATTCTAGAGATGTATGCAGGATCGCGATTATGTCGTAATCTTGATCTTGATCTGGTACCTCTTCTTCATCTTTAGATATAAACTAATATTCCTCTTCTTCATCACAAGATTCTCCATAAAGGTGAAACACCAACTCGTAGTCCTCCCTTTTATTCTCACTACAACTTCATCTCCTTCTTGTAGTCCTTCTTCTATTTCCCTACCGAAATATTCTTCCACTCCTCATATGTCCACTTTCTAACTCAATCTCATTATCATTAGGAAACATCTCAATTTATTTTGGTCCATTTTGCTCACAATATTTCTTGTCACATTACACCGATTCTCAGCACACAATTATTTATTCGTTGGAATCCATTCTCAATATCCTTTTTTCACACCCCGACATCTTAATCCAATATTTCAGATAATGACCTCTAGGTCCTTGGAAAAATTTTCTTTCTGCTTCGATGAATGACTTTATCATGTCAACTGCAATTTCTGTGATATATCCCTCCAAAATACTATCAACCCAAAAGTCGACATCCCAAGATATAGGATTACTGCTTCCTTTTATTCGCTAGATCATTTGAGAACTCCACTTTGTAGGTTCTCCACCCTAAAAAAAATTCTTTCGGGTCACTAGCTTCAACAAACACATATGCAATACAATAGGAAACTGACTAAAGAAAATTTCATGGATGTCTATGTAAAGGTATGGTTCCAACCATTCTATCAGGCTTAGTTGTGAACCTCTACTTTCTTCCCATGTGAAATCTAGTGATTTATAATCAACCCAATACTGAATTTTGGGTTTCATTGGGTACCAAAACATATCCGTGTCACAATGATTCACGGTCCCAATAAAAGAACCATTTCTTGGCTTGCTTCTCTATCGACCCAGGTTCAGATCCTTGTTCATCAACAAAACCCAAGATATCATCCCAACTTAGCATAACTCTATAGGAAACACTTGCAACATAAGTGAAGTCTCACCTGAGATATTTTATGGGAACTGCCAGAAACATGTTTCTGCAGTTATAAGGGGGATTCGCCTATCACATGCTTACTAGGTCACTTTGACTGAAACCCAGAAATAGCCTCATTAGAGGAAATTTGGGGTCTAAAATGGGCCTTATAAGAAAATGCACCAACAATAAATTTTGTGAGTTGGAATTCAAGAACCAATAGAATTTCAATAAAATGAGTCAACCATAATGGTTGAATTGACATATTTGTCATAAAAGAAAAGTACTTTTTTTGTTCGTATTTTCGACATATCTCCCTATGTTTTTACTCAAATTTCAGGTGGGAGAGCTCATTGGATGCGGAATTTAATTTAGCATCCAACAAGTATGCACACTGCATACTTTTAACAGACCTTGCTACCCCAAAAATAAGGAATACCTGAAAAAACATGATGATGATGTCATCATCACAATTTTTCAGGTATTTCTTATTTTTGGGGTAGCGAGGTCCATCAAAAGTATGAAATGTGGGTACTCGTTGGATGCAAAATTAAATTCCACATCTAGTGAGCTCTCCCACCCAGAATTTGAGTAAAAACACAGGGAGATATGTTGAAAATATGAACAAAAAAGTAGTTTTTTTCATTCTTCCTCCAAAATTATAACTATTATTTTATTATCTTAACTATTATTTTATCGTTTTCCTTAGGAGGCCCATTTTAGACCTCAAATTTCATCTAATGAGAAATGAACTAGAAAAAAACCCTTAAATTAATAGACATGAAATGAATTGCAGAAAATATAATCTTATAGTAGAAAGTTACTTAAATAATTCTCCAAAAGTCAATCTACTCGAGCATTGTAAGACTATTACAGTATAAAAGGGAAAAATCAAGAACCTCATACCTGCAAGATGAAGCTATTTCAATCACTAAAAACCTGTACACTCAAATACCCAGCATTAACAAATTCATAGAAATATTTTTCCTTTGTTTAGATAACCAAATCACTTGGGAACTACCATGTTCCACCCAACCATGACTCAGAACCGTTCTTTGTTTCTATCCGGATACCCCCGAGATGGTTCCAACATGAAAGTAGCTTAGAGAAACTAAGGTAAGGCTTCCCTAACTAGGATATCAGTTTCCGAATAAGTTCTCATTTTTCCTCTCAGGAAAAATGTTCTCCAAGAACTCTCTTGAGAATAATTAGGCAAAATATGGAATCACCAAAAAGATGGAAGATCCCCAAGCCTCTCTTTGGCTTGGGTGTTTATAGGAAGAATTTTCAATCATAGGGGAATTTAAATAAAGAATCATTTGATTTCTTGATTTTATGCTTTTATTTAATTTAAGAAATTTTAATATTTAACTTAGGAACTTTTAACTAGTTCCTATTTGGACTCTTGTAGGTATTTTAATATTTGATTCTTTTTTAATAATAATAATAATAGACGAACCCTTTCCTTATTTCTTATAGCTATTGATATTATTACTATGCTTACACTTTATACATGTCATGTATAAAATATATACTTATATATATA
>LPNX010342050.1:53560-75091 GCA_001517045.1 Pseudotsuga menziesii
AGGGTTAGCTCTACTAGGATAGGAAAACTCTAAACATCCTTGCATTTTGGATTCCCTTGTATAACATGGTAGTTCTTCAGTACTAGATGAGATACCGAAATTCAAAATTTCATTTAATCACTTAAAAATAAGCCAAATGAGATCAATATTTTACTCGAGTCATTTTCGCTTGAAATAATTAATTCTTTTCAATAACTCCTAGCACTTATCCATAGCCCATACTGAACGCTAAAAAATAGGGAATTACAAACTTTCTGCAATTCTAGAGCTCCTTGCTCAACACTAATTCTAAGATGTACTTGTAGGATACACCTAGGGATACAATGGCCAAGGATCCGTTGTTCCACAGCTTATGCTCAACATCAACTTGGAAGGCTCTAGGGCTTATTCCCAAAACTTTCAATTTTATCTTTTCATGTGATTCAGAGCTTCTCATGTAATGTCCCCATTTTAAATAATTGCATAGCAGGAAAATTTCATCAATCCTACTAGTTCCCTAGGTTGGGTGGAAACATTGGAAAGTTAATAAGGGAGCTAATAAATGGTGTTTAGACATTAGAAGGAATAAATATTTATTTAATGGAGTTAATTAAATGAATTCAAGTGAAAAATTAAATGGCTATGGAGAATGGAGACACATGGAGACTATGGGGCCCACTCCTACTAGAATTCCTATGTTAAATGGCATCCTCCTCTTGCAATCTCGAATCTAGGGAAACCTAATGTTTTTGGATGGATTATAAGGTTAATATACTTGTCCATATACTTCATAGGTCGAATTTGGGATGAATTATAACTTACATGGAGAGAGGCAAATGCAAATGGGAGTTTCATGGACACTTGACTAGATTCTCCTTACATTTATGACATCTATGACACCAATGATGGAAATTCTATGCCATTTATTGTAACACCTCAGTTTTGACCCGTTTGCATTAAATGTATATAATGTATATATTGTAATGGATCATGGTGTGTAACTATAGGAAAATTCCCCACCATTGATTGTTGTAATATGTTTCGGTGACGCCAATGGTATTCTATGCTAGCTAGGTACGTTATAATGTTGGACATCATGTACATATGAAAAATTAATTAAAAAGACCCACAACCGGCTATGTTGATGCAACAATAATGAAAATGGCATGGTTTCCTAAGGTTAAGGGGGGGGGTGTATAACCCTTGGGAGCCATTGGGAAACAACCAAGTGTTAAGTGATGAACTCATCTAGATTTCAACCACCATGTTTGTCTTACTCACCCTTCCTTTGTCTTATTAAACCACAAAATTAATTGCCAGGGTTGGTCGGGGGCAGTTATTTCCTTGGGAAGACATCTGCATGGGAAGCCGTGGAAGTTGGCAGGATTGTTAGTCCTTTCCCACATGCAAGCCTAGAGGTAGGAGCATTCATTCCCTCACGTGGGAAGGGAACCATCCATCTGGTCATTTTGTCATTCCACGATTCCACACTCACAGAGGCAAACATTCGTGATGGTTCTCCTTCTCCGATTTCGGTTGTGTGTAGTTTCTCTTCACGCTGTGGGTCTAGGTATGTGGATCCACCCTCGTGTAGGTCGTATTCTTCCCCTCACACAGCTGAGAGATCAGTGTTGGTTTTCCAATGAATTTGGATTGTTGTAGGTTGGTTGTTGATTCGTTTTGGCCACAATACGGCCAAGAATGAATCTAGAGTCATTTCGCTCGATTTGAGCTATGTATTACCTAATCCAATTTTTCTCCATGGTGTTTCCCTTAAACCCTAAAGCTATGAATTGTTGTGTTTTGTTGTGTGTGCATAGTGGTTGGTCTTTGTACCATTTGGGAGTGGAAATGGAGCCCGAGTGTGCTTGATAAACCTAGTGTGTGTGTAGGAGCCTGACAAGCAGAGCTATGGGGATGGATTTCTTCTCTACACCCCCTGAATAACACTAGAAGGGAAGTCATGGCTTGAGGGAATGTGTAACAGAGATGGGGATGATTCCTTGTGTTAGGTGTGTGTGGATGTTATAGAAGTCAGGATAGCTATGTTGTAGGTGTCCTTAGCTCTTCAGCAAGCCCACTATATTAGCAACCAACGTTTCCAGCTCCTGATAGCCTATTAAACCCAATTGTGTTGGCTTGTATATGTACTATTGTGTATCCTTCACTACGTGTGAGTCTACTAGTTCCCCTTGTCCCTTGCAGAATCATGCCTAGCTCGGGGGTGGAAATGTTGTAGAGAGATTGATAATCACACTGGCCTATGGTTGGGTGGAACGTTGTAGCGATGTAGCTGGTTACAGGACAAGCTTTCCTGAAGATAAGTATTATTGTGCTTAAATCCTTGAAACGGTATTATTTTAAGAATGAACATGATGAATGATTATTGTATTGGATGATTGTGTTTGCTTTTGTTATATGTTTAAATGAATTATGCATCTATGTATGTTTCATTTCCAATGCAATTTTATATCTTATGTTCATGGGGCTTAGTTGCCCAACTTCATAGAGGTCAGTCGCGTCCTCTTTGCTGGTTAGAGAGAAGGGGACATGATAGATTAGTATCAGAGCTACTCCGTTACAGCATTGGGCCTCAATGGGCCAAGGAGAGTTGTTAACAGAGGGTAGAATTACCTTTATCGTCAGGAGGAAAAAGAATCACAAATAGTAAAATTTTCCAAAAACTTCTTTAAGTATGATAAATTGCTTATCAACCCAGTTAGAAGAATCAAAGCCGATACGTCGGTGAGGCAATGAAGTTCAGAGCCGACACGTCGGTGGAGGTAAACGGATATTTTTACTGATGAGCTAATGATCCACAATGGTGCCTGAGAAAGGTTGAAGGCAAGCCGTAGCGATGGCTAGGTTTCCAGGAATACGTTGACGGCCGCATTTTCTGAATGGAGCCGCAATGGCGGGTGAAAACTAAAGATCGTTCTGCTACAGTGGAAACTTCGACAGTTTATTTTTGATACGGCAGAGGGTGTAATTGTGAGAATGAGCCGCTATAGTGGATAAGAAATTAGGAAGGAGCCGATGGATATCGGTTGGGTCGAGCCGATGCATGGCGGATGGAAGATGAAATTTGAGACACAATGGCAACTAGCAAAAGAAAAAGAAGAAGTCGATTCAAAGGTGGGAGGAAGTTGATATTCGAGCTGCAATGTCGGCTATGTTAGTGGCAAGCAAGTAAAGTGTTGAGCCACTACACAGCAAGTGAAACTTAAGGAAAGAGCCGATACGTCGGCGAGAAATTGAATTTTAGAGTCGATGAACCTCAACTGAGTTGAGCTGATGAGCAACGGCCAGGGATAATTTTAGGGGAGAAATTTATCCCATGGGCTATTTTTAGGGGGTTTTCTCCAAAAAAAGATTCACCGTTTTGCAATTTTTGAAGCCCTTTTTTGCCCAATTTTGATGGGGTAAAATTTTTTCACCCTAAAAATCGCCAATTTATTATATAAATGATATAAAATCCTTGGAAATTATTTTTTTTTTGAAAAATATTTCCAAACATTTTATAGTTGGTGTTTTAAGAATTGGTAATATTCGCCAACATTTATACACTTTTAAATAAGTATGGTTCCTTAAAATAATCACTGGCGGCGGCAAGAATTCGATGATCGAGTCACTACGATAGAGGAAAATTGGACTTTGAGCCACTACAGTGGCGGATGGAAAAATAGGACCAAGCCACAACGGTGGCTAGAAACCAGAAATCGAGCCACTAGGGCGGTGGAAGGAAAAAAGATGTTGAAGTCGCTACAGCAGTGGGTGGAAAAAGAGGAAGGATCCGCTATGGTGGGTGAAATTCAAAAAAAAAAATTCATTACAGTGGGTAAATGTTGAAAATTTTTCTAATGCAGCAAGTGAAATTTTTTTCCAAAATAGAGAATTTCAGCAAGGTTTTTCAGTGAGATCTGCAGGGCTAGAAAGATGAAAATTGGCAGTGAATTTGTGTGCCAAATTGTGTGAAATCAAAGGATTTACAAAAAAAAAAGGGAAGCCACAAGGGGGCGAGCCCCCTTGACCCCTGTTGTCCCCCTGAGACAATATTTCTTTGAGAAACAAAATTCTGTGTTTTGGGAAAAGTTCTCATTGTATGATTTTTCCAAGAGAAGGTAAGTAGTTATGATTTGTAGAAATGTTGTGCGGCTAACAGTTGTGTTACTAACACATTTTGTAGAATTATAGTTACCTTCAAGGGCAGCATTCCAGATAGTGCAGTTTGGTAGAATGAGTCTTGGTTCAGCCATGAGAACCCATGATGGAGATGATGCATGAGATTCCTATGAACATGCACGAGATGCCATGGGGGAAAATGTCCAAGTTGGAAATGATGATATAGAATCTAATGGAGCAAGATTTCAAGAGACTCCGCCAGACATTGCAATTACCATGAGAAGCCTGATTAAATCCCAAGAAGAGCAACATCAATTGAATGCTGCTATGTTGTAAAGTTTGACCGAATTGCAAAGAAAGATCGACTATGGGCATGGTACAACAAAAACAAAAGGTAGTAAAAGTAGTATGAAGAGAAGGAGAAGGACTTCTAGTAGATCAACTAACTCAGAAGAATCCAATGGGGATTCAATCTCTTCTTCTCACAAGAGAAAGAGAATGAGGCACCACAAGGATCGCTCTTGAGATGAATTCAAGAAGGATAAACCTCCTACGTTTGATGGTGAGATAAAGACTGGACAAGAGGTTGAAGCTTGGCTTATTGGGATAAAGAAGTACTTCCAAGTTTAGGATCATTTGGGAAACTTGAAGGCAAGGGTTCCCATATTCAATTTGAATGGAAGGGCATCCATTTAGCGGGAACACTTCAAGCAATAAATAGGATCAATGAAAGGAGACTTAAGTGGAAATAGTTCAAGAATTATTTCAAGCGGAAATACCTCTCTGGAAGGTATTATGATGACAAAATTAAGGACTTCCATGAGCTGAGATTGGTACAGTAGACCATAGAAGAGTATGCAAATAAGTTCTTGGAATTGTTAAGCTATGTTAGGTACATAAAAGATGAAAAGGTGAAGATTCAACATTTTCTGAGTGGATTACCTCGGTCTTACAAAGACAAAATTAAGTTTTGTGTACCTAGAACTCTGGAAGAAGCAATAAGGAAGGCTAAGTACTGCTATGAGCAAAGTAAAGGAAAACCTAATTACCAGAAGACATGGAAGGACAAAAGGAATGAGAAGTTTGACCAAGGGAAGAAGGGTTTCAAACCTTCTAACTTCAGGAATCAGAAAAAGAAACCAGCCAAAGTGATGGGAGAAAATCCTAAAGAGCCACAACAGAACAAAGGACCACTCCAATGTTGGAAATGTGGAGGACCCCACATGCGTAGGAATTGCCAATTTGAGAATGAGAATGCAAGGCCAGCTTACAATGTTCAAGAGGAAGAAAATTGGTTCAAGTAGAAAGGGTCGTACCTAGAATTTATGCAGCACTGGAGGACCACCAAGCAGATCACCAATCAACTGTGGTGGAAGTTGCAGGTAAGATTGTTGAGCATTCTATTTCTATTTTGATTGACCCTAGTTAGAGTCACAGTTACATTACCCCTAGAGTAGTCGAGATTTGTGCTTTGAAGAAAGTAAATCATAAGAAATATTGTTTAGTTAAACTAGCCACTGGAACTAAGAAAAAGGTTAGTGAAGTGGTAGAGAAATGTCAATTGGTTATGAATGGATTGATCACTTATGTAGATCTGAATATTCTACCGCTTGGTTCCTATGATGTTCTTATCAAAACAGATTGGTTAGAAGCTCATAGAGTGAACCTTGAATGTTACAATAATATTTTTGAATGCATGAATGAAGAAGGGAACCCAAGAGTTGTAAAAGGAATTCCAAAGGTGGTTTCTGTGAGCCATATTTCAGCTATGTAGTTGAAGAAATTCTGTAGGAAAGGTTTCCAGTTATATGCAGCCCATATTTTGGAGGAAACAAAGAATGAAGATCCTAGGTTGGAGGATTTTCATGTGTTGCAGGAATTCAGGGATGTGTTTTCTAATGAGATTCTAGGGATTCCTCTGAAAAGGGACATTAACTTCACAATTGAACTTGTTCTAGGAGTGGCACTAGTGTCTAAGACACCCTATAGAATGAGTACACCAGAAATGCTAGAGTTGAAGATGCAACTGCAAGAATTGTTGGAGAAGAAGTATATCAGGCCAAGTGTGTGTCTGTGGGGAGCACCAGTTCTATTTGTGAAGAAGAAATATGGTACACTCAGGTTTTGTATTGATTACAGACAGCTGAACAAAGTCACGGTGAAGAACAAATATCCTTTTCATAGGATTGATGACCTCTTTGATCAAATGAGAGGAGAAAAGGTATTTTCCAAGATTGACTTGAGGTCCAGTTACAATCAGGTGAGAATCAAGGATGAACACATTCATAAGACAACCTTTAGAACAAGGTATGGACATTATGAGTTTGTAGTGGTACCATTTGGTCTCACAAATGCACCGGCTACATTTATGTGCCTTATGGATAGTGTCTTCAACAGGCATTTGGACAAGTTTGTTCTTGTTTTCCTTGATGACATTCTCATTTATTCTAAGAATGAGGAAGATCATGAAGAGAATTTGAGATTGACATTGCAATTGCTCAGGGAGCATCAACTGTATGCAAAGTTGAGCAAGTGTGACTTCTATAGAGATGGAATTCAATATTTGGGTCACATTATCTCAGAAGAGGGTATATATGTGGACCCTGAAAAGATTGAATCCATTATGAATTGGCCTACTCCAAGAAATGTCACAAATGTAAGATCTTTTATGGGACTTGCACAATACTACAGGAGATTCATTGAAGGATTCTCCAAAGTTGCACATGCCATCACTTGTTTGCAAAATAATGGGATAAAGTTTGAAAGGACATCGAGGTGCAAAGAAATATTCCAACAGTTAAAGAATATTCTCACCAGTGCACCAGTATTGAAAGTTGCAAACCCAGATAAATATTTTGTGGTGTGTACTGATGCTTGCAGATAAGGGCTTGGAGGAGTCCTTATGCAAGACAAGCATGTGATATGTTATGATTCAAGAAAGCTGAAGGAGCATGAAAAAAACTATGCCACTCATGATCTATAACTTGCAGCCATAGTGCATGCTCTCAAGATGTGGAGGCATTACTTGATGGGAAGAATATTTGAGTTAAGGACAGACCATTGCGGTCTAAAATATTTGTTTGATCATCCTACTCTGAATGTTAGGAAAGTGAGATGGATGGAGTTTTTATGTGAGTTTGATTTTGAAATCAAGCACATAAAGGGGAAAGAGAATAAGGTAGCTAATGTGCTTAGAAGGAAGGTGTAGGAAATGCATGTGGCATATCTTAGTATTTTCCAATCAAATTTGAGGCAGCAGATTGTTAATCATACTGCTGGAGATGAAATGTGTGTGCAGGTAAAAGAAAAATTGCAGCAGCAAAGTATTGGGAAAAGGTATGAGGGATATAAATTGGAAGAAGATGGAATTGTTACTTATAAAGGAAGAATTTATATTCCAAATGTAGAAGAGTTGAGGAGAGTTGTTATGGATGAAATTCATCAAGCTCCATATTCTGGTCACCCAGGATATTCGAAGACAATTTCTACATCTAGAAAGCAATATTTTTGGCTAGGAATGAAAAAGGACATGGCTGAATATATTTCAAGGTGCATGAAATGTCAGCAAGTAAATTTTGAGCATCAACACCATGCAGGTTTGTTGCAACCTTTTCCAGTTCCAGAATGGAAATGGAAAGTTGTTTCCATGGATTTTATTACAGGATTTCCTATGACTTGGAGACAACATGATTCCATTGTTAATGTAATTGTAACTTCAAAATGTATTCAATTATATTTCTTATCTATTGTAACCCAATGTTTATTCCGGGATGTTCTTATGTCATGTCATGCCTCGATGTTTCGATCAGAAGAATCAATAATTTAAACAAGTAATGTCAAGTCATTATGGGTAACCCTCCTATTGTCTAAGTGTTAAAGTCCCCGCAGTTCCGGGGCACTGGGGTTATTAGACTCTCCTAGAGAGGTCAACCCTAGTAGGGTTTTAGTCATGTTGGGATTAGTATAAATAGAGAGCTAGACTCTCTATTTAGCACAAAACTCATACACACTCAATTGTAGCACATAGTTGAGGAAGAGAAAGACACTGGGGCTAGAGGAAAGAGCTTACTGCTGTTGGGAGATTGTATTACTGTTTTTGGGTTTCACTTTGGTGCTGATTCTATCTCTAAGGAATTTTCGAGGTTTTCTCCATTTATGGTTTCCCCGAGGAAAAAAACTATGTTCATTGTCTCTTGTGTTTGATTGTTGTGCTTGTTGTCCTCTCAGTTAAAGATCCTAATGATATGCTAGCTTAATGTTGTAAAAACTAACATGGTATCAGAGCTAACCTGAGAAGAAGACACTGTGCAGCTGTGGAAACTAGGGCTTCCTATTTTGTGGATCTCTCTCCACAAATTTTCAGCAAAAGTAAGGTGGAATAACTCTCCTCCTTAGGGAACATCTTTTTGTCGAAGCATAATCCAATTCAGAGGTTTTTTAGTTTTGGACCTGACACTACTGCCAGAAATTAGGGCTTTTCACAGAAGAGGAATTTTTCAGTGAGCCTAGGCCTAGATTGATATCCTCCCCAAAATAGAATTCAAGGATCAATTTCAAAAGCGTTTGGTTGGACTGAACTCCAGAAAAGCAAAACCCTAATCTGCTCCTGAACCAATACTGCAGGATTTCAGCTTCAAATCCAGATCCGACATCTTGACTTGGTAAGATCTAAAACTTTTGTATTTCCATTTGAGGTTCTCAGTTAAGATGTCTCATCATACCAAGCTTGATGAAAAGCTTGAGGGAGCTAATAACTTCCGATCCTAGAAGTATAGGATCTCCTTGGTCTTGGAAGAAAATGAGTTAGACTCTTATATCCAGGAGGAGGTCCCAGTTCCAGAGGGAGATGAGGCCAAGGCCTTACATAAGAAGAAGTTGGTTATGGAAAAGAGGATCATTGTTGATTCTATCAAGGATCACCTCATTCCATAGGTGTCCTCCCTCAAGACACCAAAATCCATGTTTGATTCCCTAACCAAATTGTTTGAAGGGAAGAACATCAATCGAAAGATGACTCTAAGGAACCAGTTGAAGAACATCAAGATCTAGAATGAGGAGACCATCCATTCATAATTCAAAAGGGTCTCCCAGATCAAAGAACAACTAGAAGTTGTAGATGAAGAAGTAGAGAATGTGGAAATTGTGATGACAACATTGAATGGCCTCCCTAGGTCATGGGATTCTTTCATCCAAGGAATCTATGCTAGAAATAAGTTGGTCAAGTTCAGCAGACTGTGGCAATAATGTTCTCAAGAAGAATCTTAGATAGCTTCTCGACAAGAGAAGATGGGAAGTGAATATCAAGCTCTCACAGTACACTTCGAGAAAGGAAGAAGGGAAAATCATCATCACCAAGGTAAGCATTCTCATCAGAAAAATAACTTTATGAGAAGGGATCCATCCAAACTCAGATGTTATACATGCGATGAAATATGATACTTTGCTAAAAATTGTGCCAAGAATAAGAATGGATCTAAGAAGAAGAAGAACTCCAAAAGAAGACATCATGCTCACACTGATAAGGATGATGATCCTCCTAGGAAGAGAGTAAAACAAGAAAGTGAAGACTCTTCAAGTGAAGATGAATATGTTCTGATCTCCACTCTCATGGGAAATATCACTGATGGAAGCAAATATTAGCTTATTGATAGTGGGGCTTCCAAACACATGATAGGTTTCAAAGAATCCTTTGAGAAACTATCTGAACATAATTCACCTCATAAGGTGAAACTTGGGGATGACTACCAATATCCTATAAAAGGTAGTGGTGAATCCTCCTACAAGCTAGACTCTGGAAAGTCTATGAAAATGAAGGATGTTCTATTTGTACCAGGATTAAAGAAGAATATTCTATCCATATCGGCACTAGATGCAAAAGGCATAAGGGTTGCATTCATATATGGTCAAGTCATCATGTGGCCAAGAGGAAAGACTATTAACGATGAAATAGTGATTGGAGAACAAGAAGGAGGTTTATACAAGCTGAAGGGCCATCCAGAAAAATCTATGGTCCATGACATAGTAGAGCCAAATGAACTATGGCATAGAAGGATTGCACATGTGCATTAAATAGCACTACCACTTGCAAGCAAAGCTATTGAAGGTATTTCAGAAATTCAAGCAAAACATGAAGGGGTCTGCAAAGGATGTGCAAAGGGAAAGAATACAAAGAAGACATTTCCAAGTAGCGAAAGCAAAGAAAAAGGAATCTTGGAAATCATCCACTCCAATGTATGTGGACCAATGTCATCAATCTCACTAAGTAGGTATGTATATTATGTTTCTTTCATTGATGAATTTTCTAGGAAGACATGGATTTACTTCATGAAGAACAAAGATGAAGTTTTCAGCAAATTCAAGGAATTCAAAGCCTTGATAAAAAACCACACAGAAAAGAATATTAAGACCTTTCAATCAGATAACAACGGAGAATTCACATCAAATTAATTCAAAGACTTATGCAAAGAATCAGGGATTAAGAGGGATTTGTCCACTCCTTAAAATCCACAACAGAATGGGGTCGCAGAAAGGAAGAATAGAACCATCATGGAAGCTTCAAGAGAAATGCTTCATGATCAGGATCTTCCTATGCACCTATGGGAAAAAGAAGCCAAAACAACAGTGTATGTATAGAACCATACTCCACATAGATTAATTGAGAACAAGACTCCTAAAGAAGTCTTCTCTGGTAAGAAACCAGAAGTCATCCATCTCAGAATATTCAGCTGTCCAGTATACATAGACATTCCAAAAGAGAAGAAAACAAAACTAGATCCTTTAGGAAAGAAGGGAATATTTGTGGGATACTCTGAAAGCTCGAAGGCTTACAGAATATACTTCCCAGGATACAAGAAGATCGACATCAGTAGGGATGTAAAATTTGATGAAGACACAGCTTACAACAAATCCAGAAAGAGACCTACTGAAGAATTCGAAGCTCCCAGAATTCAAGAAGAAGATCGAGAATTTGAAGAACCACAAAGACCTGTAGATCCACCTCAGGAAAAGAATCCTCATAAGAGGAAACCTGCTTGGGTATGTGAAATTATCCAAGGTGTAGAAATATATGGGGATCCCGAAGAGAATCATAGAGAAATAAAGAGAACCAAATCTTGCTCTGGATATGTAGCCTTACTATGTGACTTTATCAAAGAACAACCTTCCATTTATGAAGAAGTGACAGAACGTAAATAATGGAAGGATGCGATGATCGAAGAATATCAATCAATCATGAAGAACGATGTTTGGGATGTTGTCCCAAGACCTGAAGGGAAGTCCGTTGTAACTTCCAAATGGATCTACAAGATCAAGCATGTTGCAGACAGTAGCATAGATAAATACAAGGAAAGATTTATGGCTCATGGCTTCTCACAAAAGGAAGGAATAGATTATGAAGAAACCATTGCTCCTTTAGCCAAATATGCTTCCATCAGATGAGTACTTGCTTTGGCTGCAGTAATGAAATGGAAGATACAACAAATGGATGTCAAGACTGCTTTCTTGAATGGTGTAGTACAAGAAGAAGTGTATGTAGAACAGCCACTTGGGTTTGAGACACATGATAGTGAGTCTCATGTGTGCAGACTAAAGAAAGCCCTGTATGGTTTGAAACAAGCACCTAGGACATGGTACGATATAATTGACATCTTTCTATCCAGCTTGGGCTTTACCAAGAGTAAAGTAGATTCCAACCTTTACTATAAGGTTGAAGATGGAAACCCCATGATGCTTCTACTGTATGTAGATGATCTATTTGTGACAGGTATGGATGGGTTGATTGTTGACACGAAGAGAAAGCTTGCTTCTGAGTTCAAAATGAAGGACTTGGGTATGATGCACTATTTTCTAGGTATGGAGGTGTGGCAGAGTGCGGATGAAATATTCCTTGGACAAGGGAGTATGCAGTAGAGATCCTAAAGAGGTTTGGGATGATGGAATGCAAGTCTATGGCCACACCTATGGCATCGAATGTGAAGCTATTGAGCAATGATTCATCTGATTTGGTTAATGCTATGATGTATCGTCAGATGATTGGGTCCTTGATGTACCTGACGAACATGAGACCATACATTTTCTTTACTGTGAACACCCTGAGCCAATTCTTGACAGATCTGAGAAATTTTCACTTGATTGCTGAAAAGCATATTCCGAGGTACCTAAGGGGTACAATTGAATATTGGCTCAAGTACAAGGTGAATCAGAAGATTAACCTGGAGGGTTATGTTGATTCAGATTGGGCAAGAAGTGCCATCGATAGGAAGAGCACTTCAGGGTGTTGCTTCAGTATGGGATCAGGTGTGATCTCTTGGTTTAGCAGGATGCAATCTTGTGTGGCACTGAGTACAACTGAAGCAGAGTATGTCACAACTTGTTCAGCTAGTTGTGAGGCAGTATGGCTATGGAAGCTACTGTCTGATTTATTTGATCTCTAGATGGATGCTACTTGTATACATTGTGACAACCAAAGTTGCGTGAAGTTGTCAGAGAATCCAGTGTTCCATGACAAGTCGAAGCATATCAAGATCAAGTATCACTATATTAGGGATATGGTGCAGAGGGGAGTAGTGAAGCTCCAGTATGTTGTGACAGAGGAAGAGATAGCTGATGTGTTGATAAATCCATTGGCAAGGGTGAAGTTTGAGTACTTTAGGGAGAATCTTGGTGTTCTCCAGATCGAGGTTTCCTCCAAGGGAAAGTGATGCATCCTTTCCATTCTGACGAGGAGGTCAGATGTAAGGGCTGATCCATTTTGTCATGATAAGAGGATTGGTTCCTTCCATGTCGGATATGAGTGCTGAATGTCATTTTGGGAATGGAGGTACCTAGTCATTTACTAGGAATACTTAGTCTAGGACTGCGAGAGCCATTCTGATGAGTAGGTCAGATATAAGGGCTGAGCCATTCTGTCATGGTTAAAGGATTAGGTTCCTCCCATGTCATATGTGAGTGCTGGCCATTCTGTCGAGTAGGACAGATGTAAGGGCAATTGCCATTCTCCTGGAGAATGGAGGTGCCTAGTCAATTACCAGGTAGCTCAGTATGGGACTGGGGGCCATTCTAACGAGGGTGTAGGATTTGGTTCCTACTAGGTCAGATGTGAGTGCATGCCTTTTCAAACATGCAGATGGATTGGTTCCTTGTATGTGTCGAATGTAAGTGCAGAGCCTTTCTTTGATCATGTGTTGATCAGATATAAGTGTTGAGCCTTTCTTCAATCATGTGTTGATCAGATATAATTTTTGTTCCTGTATTCAATCATTGGTTGATCATATATAAGTGTAGGAGCCTTTTGGCATGGAGGATTGGTTCCTCACATGACCAAGTGTAAGTGTTGGGCCTTTCTTCGATCATTGGTTGATCAAATATAAGTGTTGGGCCTTTCTGATAGGGTTGTAGACTTTGTTACAACATGGTCAGATGTGAGTACTGGGTGCACCTTTCTGATATGATTATACATTAGTTCCTACATGATCAAATGTAAGTGCTGGGCGAATACCTACATGGTGGCTAGGCCTACATCCAGCATGAAAAAGGGCTCACTCTGTAGAACTTCCTGTGATGAGAAGAATCATGAGATAGTACCTGTGAAGATTCAGTATTAATGATCCAGCAGAGATGATCCAGATCAAGTGATGATCCAGATCCAGAGATGATGCTCCAGAGATGATCCAGATCCAGGAATGATGCTACAAAGATGATCCAGTGATGATCCAGATCCAGAAATGAAGATGACTTGAAGACAAAGAAGACTTGAAGACAATGATGACTTGAAGATGCAGATGACAAGAAGACCCAGAGAAGAAGACCAGTGATGAAAATTGTGTCGAGAGAATACCTTCCTAGTTAAGAAAGAGTGTTAATGTAATTGTAACTTCGGAATGTATTCACTTGTATTTCTTATCTATTGTAACCTGATGTTTATTCTAGGATGTTCTTATGTCATGTCATGCCCCGATGTTCCAATCGAGAGAATCAATAATGTAAACAAGTCATGTCAAGTCATTGTGGATAACCCTCCTATTGTCTAAGGGTTAAAGTCCCCATAGTTTCGAGGCACTAGTGTTATTAGACTCTCCTAGAGAGTTCGGCCCTAGTAGGGTTTTAGTCATGTTGGGATTAGTATAAATAGAGATCTAGACTCTCTATTTAGCACACAACTCATACACACTCAAGTGTAGCGCATAGTTGAGGAAGAGAAAGAAACTGGTGCTAGAGGAAAGAGCTTGCTGCTATTGGGAGATTGTCTTACTGTTTTTGGGTTTCACTTTGGTGTTGATTCTATCTATGAGGAAGTTGCGGGGTTTTCTCCATTTATGGTTTCCCCAAGTAAAAACACTTTGTTCATCGTCTTTTGTGTTTGATTGTTGTTCTTGTTGTTCCCTTAGTTAAAGATCCTAATGATATGCTAGCTTAATGTTGTAAAAACTAACATCCATCATGGTTGTGGTGGACAAGTTGACAAAGGAAGGACATTTTATACTAGTTAAGTCTATGCATAAGACTGATGATATTGTAAATATATTCATGAAGGATATTTTCAAATTGCATAGATTTTGTAAGGAAATAGTCTCTGACAGAGATGTCAAGTTCACTTCCAATTTTTGGAAGGGGTTGTTTGCAAATTTAGGTACAAAGTTGAACTTCAGCACTACCTACCATACTTAGATTGATGGGAAGATAGAGAGAGCTAATCAGGTGCTTGAAGACATGGTTTGCATGTATTTGATGGATAAACCAACCAAGTGGGAAGATTACTTACACTTGGTAGAAATTTCTTATAACAATAGACAGCAAGCATCCTTGGGGGTGAGTCCCTATGAATCTTTGTATGGAAGAAGGTATAGGACACAAGTGACTTGGGATAATCCAATGAACATATTTGTGCTTGGTCTAGAATTGCTCAAGGATATGGAGAAAGAGGTTGTAAATATTGGGTAGAATATAAAAGCAACCCAGGATAGAAAGAAAAGCTATGCAGATAAGCATAGGGTGAACAAAGAGTTTAGTGTCGGGGATCATGTTTACCTCAGAGTGAGGGAAAATAAGAGTTCCTTGAAGACTGGAAGTTGTGCCAAGTTGTCAGCTAGATATTTTGAATCATTTGAAGTGCTTGAAAGAATAGGACCAGTTGCATATAGGAGAGTTCCAAATCGAGCCAATGTGCATCCTCGACAGGAAGGTCACAATGCTCCAAAATCGAGCCATACAGCATATAAAGGTGCAATGGGAGAACTACGGTCCTAAAGACGCTACGTGGGAGCTGGAGGATTCCATGCGATTGGCACATTATTTTTTGTTTAATTATGTGGAACACTGAGGCGATGCTAGTATAGCATTTTGCTCAATTTTGTAAAGCATTGAGGACAATGCTATTGAAGGGGGAGGGGAATGTAACACCTCATTTTTTACCCTATTTGCATTAAATGTATATGATGTATATATTGTAATGGATCATGGTGTGGAGATATAGGAAAATGCCCCACCATTGATTGTTGTATTATGTTTTGATGACACCGATAGTATTTTGTGCTAGCCAAGCACGTTATAATGTTGGACACCATGTACATATGCAAAATTAATTAAAAATACCCACAACCGGCTATGTCGATGCAACAATAATGAAAAGGGCGTAGTTTCCTAAGGTTAAGTGGGGGGAATGTCTAACCCTTAGGAGTCATTGGGAAACAACCAAGTGTCAAGTGATGAACCCATATAGATGTCAACCACCCTGTTTTTCTTACTCACCCTTCCTTTGTCATATTCAACCACTGAATTAATTTCCAGGGTTGGTTGGGGACATTTATTGCCTTTGGAAGAATTCTACATTGACAATCGTGGAAGTTGGAAGGACTTCCAATCCTTACCCACATGTAAGCCTAGAGGTAGGAGCATTTGTTCCCTCACGTGGGTAGGGAAGCATCCATCCAGTCATTCTGAATTCTATGATTCCAAAATCACACAGATAGACATTCGTGATTGTTATTCTTCCTCAATTTTGGCTGTGTGTAGTTTCTCTTCACATTGTGGGTCTGGGTATGCGATTCCACCCTCACGCAGGTCGTATTCTTCCCCTCACGCAAGTGAGAGATGACTGCTGGTTTTCCCACAAATTTGGGTTGATGTAGGTTGGTTGTTGAGTCATTTTTTCCATGATAGGGCCAAGAATGAATCTAGAGTCATTCTGCTTGGTTTGAGCTATGTATTACCTAGTCCGGTCTTGCTCTATGGTGTTTCCCTTAAATCCTAGAGATGTGAATTGTTGTGTTTGCATGTGTGTGCATAGTGGTTGGTATTTGGACCATTTGGGAGTGGAAATGGATCCTAAGTGCACTTGATAAACCTACTGTGTGTGCAGGAGCCTCACAGGTAGAGCTAGAGGGATGGCTTTCTTCCCTACACCCCATAAGTAGCACTCGAAGGGAAGTCATGGCCTCAGGGAATGTGCAACAGAGAAGGGGATGATTCCTTGTGTTGGGTGTGTGTGGATTTTATAGAAGTCAAGATAGGTATGGTGCAGGTGTCCTTATCTCTTCAACAAGCCCACTAGCTTAGTAGCCAACGTTTCCAGCTCCTGATAGCCTGATAAACCTAGCTGCATTGGCTTGGCTATGTACTGTTGTGTATCCTTGGCTATGTGTGAGTTTGCTAGCTCCCCTTATCTGTTTCAAAATCATTCCTAGCTTGGTGGAGGCATTGTTCCTAAGATACTGATGAGCACACTAACCTATGTTTGGGTGGAACGTTGCAGCGATGTAGCTGGTTGCAAGACAAGATTTTCTAAAGATAAGTATTCTTCTGCTTAAATCCTTGCAATTGTATTATTTTATGAATGCTTATTGTATTGAATGATTGTGTTTTCTTCTTCTATATGTTTAAACGAATTATGCATTTATGTATGTTTCATTTCCAATGCAATTTTATATCTTATGTTCATGTGGCTTAGTTTCCCAACTTCATAAAGGTCAGTCACGTCCTCTTCGTCAGTCGGAGAGAAGGGGACGTGACAATTATGACATAAGTTAGATCTGAAGGTTGAAATTTGACATATATGACATGTCAGGTCAAAATACACCATCTGTTGTAATCCCTGAGATCACATAAGGTTACCAATAATACATACTAAAATATACACAGATGCAAGAGACAAGAACTGATATGATGAACAGATTATATTATTCTCAATAGATCATACAAAGCCAAGAACTGAACTGTGTTCTTGTGTGGCTCAACAGCCTAATATACATGTTACAAACAGTTACAATCATAAC
Organism: Pseudotsuga menziesii; assembly: GCA_001517045.1. Classification (NCBI taxonomy): domain Eukaryota; kingdom Viridiplantae; phylum Streptophyta; class Pinopsida; order Pinales; family Pinaceae; genus Pseudotsuga; species Pseudotsuga menziesii. Next base: position 70,930 of record LPNX010342050.1, read on the forward strand.
TACCTGTCGGTTCACCGAACCAACACAACTATTAGTTAACAGACTAACTACTGTGTTTACTCAGCCGACCGACTACGTCGGTCTCTCGACTTAGTCGGCTGATCGACTAAGTCGGTCTTCGTTCAAGTCGACTTATGTCGACTTGCTCCTTCTACATCTCCCCCACAAACAAAACATTTCTTCGTCCCGAAGAAAGAGGGAGGTAAAAACAAAATAGACTAGAAGTACAAGAATTAGATTTGCAAAAAGGAGACTGCTACTGAGGTGGGCTGTGCAAGCGAATAGTTGGTCTTCTCTGTACACAGACTTCGACTATTGCTGGTGCTGTGATGGCAAGCTGGTGTTGAAAGTCCGTCCATGTCTGCAAGGCTTTCTGAATGTCGATAGTCAGAGTAGTAAGATTTGAGAGTACCGACATCTTCTCTGCCATTGCCATTTCTGCAATATTTTCCGTGTTGGGGCCCAGCAGCTGATTGTGTTCTTCCGCAGTCTCAAGGAGTCGCTTCATCTGCGGACAGATGTTGTCGAATTTCTCCAAGTTGGGAAGGGCGTGCTGAACCCACTGGTGTGCCTCACGTTCCAACTGCTGCAGCTTAGTGTTTTCCATCACTATTTGATCCTCGATTGTCTGCCTCAGTTCTGTCTCAGTCGACTTCCTTCTTTCCAAGGCCTGAATGCCTTGTCTGGTCTGCCTCGTCTGACTATAGACCTGCCCATAATGAGTAGGCCATTCTCGGAGTACTTCCTCAGTTACAATGGATTCCTCCATGTGGTCTTGTAGAAGTTTGTGAGCCTCCGAGAATGCTGTGTGTTGAGTCAGGAGCAGTCGGACAGTTTCTTCTTTTTGCTCGGCCTTAGTCTCGTGGAGGTGGGTCCGTATGGTCGACACCAAACCTTCAAACAGCTGATATGCTCTGTCCAGCGGTCGGTCGGTAGCAGCTTCGACAGGTCCTGGGTTAACAGTCTGTACAAGAGACCTGCATTTGTCGAGGAACTCGACTTCTTCTGTCTCCTTATCCTTGAGCTGTTTCCTTAGGCGGGTCGTCCTCCTCTTCGACTCTTTTGCTAGGGTGTTTAGTAGTTGGCCAACCTCTGAGTCGGTCAACGAGCTTACATCCCGTAAGATGATCCTTAGCTGATCGGGTCGAGGAAGAGGTTCTGTTGGTTCCTTTGCTTGCTCTGTTGGTTTGTCGGGAGGACCTGCAGAAGTGGAAGGTGGATCAGAGGTCGAAGGGGTGTGTGTCGGAGGGGTTGGTTCAGTGGTCGGGGGTTTTTCGGTTTGGGGAGGTGGTATGTCCACCTCCGGCTGTGGTGATGATGGTGGTCTCGGCTGTGAATCAGGTGGTGGTGGAGGTGGTGGAGATGATGGTGGTGGGGGTGTTGGGAGTGGGGAGGAAGGGTTTCCTGATCTTGGTGGTGATGGAGAATGGTGTTGGGGAATTTGGTCGGAACATATAACGTCTTCTTCCGGTGGGACTTGGTAGTCGGTGAAGGTCTGTTCAATGCCTGATACATCGCCACCTTCAGGGGTCCTTGTAAATACTGTTGTTTGCTGGGCGTATATCTTGCTGCTGGATTTCAAGGGTGTTGTTGTCCTTATTGTTTGGGCTGACTGGAATAGTGCAGGTAGCGTTGAAAAGAAAGCTTTGAGTTCAGCGTCCGTGCTGGCCCTGGCCCTGAGTGCTTCAGGGATCACTCTTTCAAAGACTTCGGGGGACATGTCGGTCTGCTGCACTGGTGCTTGCTCCTCGACGATTTTAGTCGGAGATGGAGGGGGAGGAGTCATCACCAGGTCGACCACATCTTCGGACAGTGGTGTTGTTTTGGCCTTCTTTGGTCGTCCTTCAGGTGCTCCTGCTTCGACAAAGCGTTGAAACTGGGTTTCAATAGATACTTTATTTGCTCTGGCATCCTCGACAATATCGAGTGCTGAGGCTGCCAGTTATTCGTCGTCGTCGGTGGAGTCAGCAAGGACAAGCTTACGCTTACCTTTGCCTTGCTGACATTTTTGTAGTTTGATGTTTCTTCTGGCAATGGTGATCTCCTTTGCCAGTTTCCTGAGAATGCTCCGAGACACAGCATATTCATGGTTGTCTTCCTCGACTTCCCCTGTCGGGGTCTGAGCTGGGTCGATAGTCTGAGTAGCCGGAGGAGCTGTTTGTTGAACTGGTTGTTGTGCTGGTGGTGGTGTCTGATGTTGTTCTGCCGGGGGGTCCACTACTGGTGCAGTCGAATGCTTTACTGTTATGTGTACCCGACCAGGAGTGCCGGTTGGAGTATCATCCGTCACAAAGGTGCTAATGTACAAGTGTAGCTCATAATATTCTTCCTTCTCCTGGTCGGTCAGAGGTTCGACTATAGAGAAGTCGACCTGTTTTGCAGCCTCCGGGACTTGAATTTTGGTCTTTGTCTGCCTAGACAGCTCCCGAAAGATCTGCTCGACTGTGGGATAGTAGTCGAGGTCCCTGGCATTTGAATCCTGGGTATTTGACGACCACACGGATGTATGGTCGAGCTCCAGATGGATGTGTGAGTCGGCTGGAAGGTGTCGTCGGATGTTCTGGGGAACCCTCCACCTTGTCGTGCGCAGCTTAAGCTGCTGGAACCAGTTTTCCATCAAGACCTTCCCTTGGTTGAGTTCATGCACAGTTCCTTTTTGGGAAAAGGGTTTGAACCTGTGCATCTCAAACCTAGTCGGCTCTCGGAAGACAGGACTGCCTTCCGGGCAGATATAATACATTGCAATCCAAATAATTAAGGAGGGGAATTTAATAATACCTCCCGTTTCCTGACAGCGCTCGCATATGGTTTTGACCAAGTCTACGAGGTAGTCTGCCCATCGGAAAATGCGGCCGCTGGTTGTAATCTGGTCGAGGGCGTCCAGCATTTCCAGTTTGAGGTCACTGCTGCGACCAGCCAAGGTGAGAGTAATGGCGATGATTTTTGCCACAATCTGTGGTGTTCGTTCCTCAATCTGACTGATCATCAGACCCTTGGAGTTCTTGCCCGACGCCGAACCTGTAAAGTGTTCGACTAGTCCTTCCTTGATCCCAATGGGGACCGGGTCACCCTGATTTGACAGACCAGTCAGTCGGGCGATAACATCTCCATTAATGTCGACTGGTCGGTGGTGAGAACGGTCGACATGGTCGGTCGATGAAGATGGTCGATGGAAATGAAGTCGGTTGTCTAATGGGTGAGTGGCTGTCATGGTGGTTTCTGAGTGTACGGTTTTTGAGTTTTTGGTATTTTGTATTTTTTTATAGGTTTTTGGGGTCAGTTAAGACCGTTACTTTTTTTTTTTTTTTTTTTAATGTTTTTATCGTTTAAGTCGGGCCCCATTAACAAGCTTCCGAAAGACCAGGCCCTGTAGTGTTTTTAGTCGAACCGACCCATTAGGATGTATTTCTTCGACAACATAAGGTCCCATCCATTCTGTGTGAAGTTTCTTAGGCTTGCCTTTGACTCGACTGTTATACAGTAGGGCAAGGTCACCGACTGACAGATTTTTGTTTTTGATATTACGGGCGTGCCAAGCTTTCTGCTGTTGTTTTTGTATTTCTTGGTGCTGGATGGCCATGAGTCGATGTTCTTCCAATTTATTAAGTTGAAGTAGTCGATCTTTCCTAGCCTGTTCGACGTCGACATGTAATATCTGTGCAATTATAGGTTCCTGTTGTCTGAAGTGTAGAGGGACGACTGCTTCTTGTCCATATACCAGTCGAAAGGGGGTTTGATCAGTCGACCGTTTGTAGGCTGTCCTGTATGCCCATAACACTGCAGGAATCTTCTCATCCCAATCATCTTTGTCAGCACTGCAGATTTTAGTCAGTCCTTTTGTCAGGTTTTTATTGAAAGCTTCAATTGCACCATTCGACTGAGGGTGGTAGGCTGTACTCCGTCGGTGGTCGATGTGAAACTTGTCGGTGAGATGTTTGATAGTTTTGTTAACAAAGTGTGATCCTTGTTCGTTGATCAGAGTGAGTGGACATCCAAATCGAGTAATAATATTTTCATAAATAATCTTAGCAGCGACTTCACTTGAACAGGTCTCGATAGGTTCTGCTTCTGCCCATTTAGTAACATATTCGACTGCAGTGATAATATACCTTGCACCTGATCGTCGGGTTGGGACAGGGAATGGTCCTATGAAGTCGATAGC
>LPNX010342050.1:77398-170625 GCA_001517045.1 Pseudotsuga menziesii
TAAATATGGGGATCTATGCTTGTGGGGTGAGTTTCTTGCCACCAAACCTTTCAACAAAATAAGTTGCAGCACTAGTCCAGGTCTGAAGTTTTGTCTGATGGGTATCCCACCATCTAGCTGCTTGACCAGTGAAGGTTTCTACTAAGCTCTGTAGTCGGCCATGTTCTCCAATGTTCTTAGACACTTGTTCAACATGCATGACTGGGGATTCCCTCTCCTTATACCTTGTTTGGGTCCTGGTTGTGTCGTTGGTCGGTTGTAAGGTAGGGTGTTCTCTTAGTTTTCTCTCAAAAATCTTGTGGATAATTGAGACTAGAAAGCACTATCGGGTGGGTTTTTTCTGTACTGTTTGGATAGTCCAGCACCCTCTTGCTTGTGTTTCATAGTTTTCCATTTCCCAGTCATATAGTTCAGCATCTGAATTGTAACCAACTGAGTCGGGGTTACCTAAGTAGAGCTCCCCTTGGGCGTTTGGTTCTGGATCTGATAAAGTTGTCGGATATCGACTTCCTCATCAATTGGTTCAACCCAGGGTTGGCCTTGGGAGGGGTTAATAGGTACTATGACCTTCTGACCATTTCCTTTAAGTTTGATACGTTCTTTATCTAGAGAGATAGAGGCTTTCATCTTTCTACCCCAAGGTCGACCTACAAGGGCTGGGAAGGATCTAGCTCCTTCCTTTGGGTCAATGATTTCGAAATCAACCTTAGTCGATATGCCTTTAATGGTTGTGTCTACATTTTTCCAAACCCCAATGGGTTCAATAAGGCCCCGGTCGGCTAGTTTCAGGTAAATTCCTGACTCATAGAGTCGAGGTCGTCCCATCCTTTCCCAGGTATCCCGGGTCATTATATTTACCTGAGACCCAAAATCAAGCACCACTTGTCGGACATGGAACCCTTCAATTTCCAGGTCGACAAGAGGATCGACATCGTTTTTGTCTTTTTGATTTAAACTACAGATGTTCTTCGTTTGTTTCTCAGAGTTAGTGTTTTTGATTTGATGCAATAAATCAATGAACTGACCGACAGATTTATCTATTTGAATTAGATGGGTTAGATGCTGGGTCGAGTCGTGTCGACTGTGACTAATGTCTTCGTGCTGTGCAAGCTTTGAAAATAGGTTTGTGGCTTCGTGATATGTGTGTTGTTCCTGGCAAGGGTCAGGGTATGTGTTTGTGTGTGTGATCTTACTAATCTGAGGATTGTCAGGCCTGGTTTTAGTGCCTTGTCGAGTGACGATGTGCAAATTCTTAGTAGTTATGACATCATTCTTCTGGACACAAGACAAGACATTAACATTCTTTTTATTACTAATTTTTTCCAACATTGTAGGGAAATCCTCCAAGGAGTGATCGCCTACCCCACAATGTGCACAAAATTTCAGATCAGTCCTGTCCTTGTACGGACAGTCGGCGCATCGGTGCCCTTCTTTGTAACAAATAAAGCATTGAGTAGGTCGACGACTTCGTATTTCTCGACTTCCAATGAATCAACCTGTTCTTCCAAACCCTGGTCGTCGATTGTCATTTCGACGGTCGTAGCGTCGACCCTCGTTTCGTTGTCCATTCTGATTATTGTTATTGTTCTGCTCTGTGTTCTGTGCTACAGCATTAGTCTGGTAGACGGCCTGGTAGTTTTGTCTATTTTTGAGGTTGAGATGGCAGTCGGCCGTGTTGTGATTTGCAGTTTCGCATATAGCACACCAGGAGGCTTTGCCATTCTTCATATTGTAAGGACATTCGGCGGTGGAATGGTCTCCTCGTTCCTGGAAGATGTCACAAAACTGAACTGTGACCTTGTGTGGCTCGACAGCCTAATATACATGTTACAAACAGTTACAATCATAACTACCTGTCGGTTCACCGAACCGACACAACTATTAGTTAACAGACTAACTACTATGTTTACTCAGCCGACCGACGTAGTCGGTCTCTCGACTTAGTCGGCTGATCGACTAAGTCGGTCTTCGTTCAAGTCGACTTATGTCGACTTGCTCCTTCTACATCTCCCCCACAAAAAAAACATTTCTTCGTCCCGAAGAAAGAGGGAGGTAAAAACAAAATAGACTAGAAGTACAAGAATTAGATTTGCAAAAAGGAGACTGCTACTGAGGTGGGCTGTGCAAGCGAATAGTTGGTCTTCTCTGTACATAGACTTCGACTATTGCTGGTGCTGTGATGGCAAGCTGGTGTTGAAAGTCCGTCCATGTCTGCAAGGCTTTCTGAATGTCGATAGTCAGAGTAGTAAGATTTGAGAGTACCGACATCTTCTCTGCCATTGCCATTTCTGCAATATTTTCCATGTTGGGGCCCAGCAGCTGATTGTGTTCTTCCGCAGTCTCAAGGAGTCGTTTCATCTGCGGACAGATGTTGTCGACTTTCTCCAAGTTGGGAAGGGCGTGCTGAACCCACTGGTGTGCCTCACGTTCCAACTGCTGCAGCTTAGTGTTTTCCATCACTATTTGATCCTCGATTGTCTGCCTCAGTTCTGTCTCAGTCGACTTCCTTCTTTCCAAGGCATGAATGCCTTGTCTGGTCTGCCTCGTCTGACTATAGACCTGCCCATAATGAGTAGGCCATTCTCGGAGTACTTCCTCAGTTACAATGGATTCCTCCATGTGGTCTTGTAGAAGTTTGTGAGCCTCCAAGAATGCTGTGTGTTGAGTCAGGAGCAGTCGGACAGTTTCTTCTTTTTGCCCGGCCTTAGTCTCGTGGAGGTGGGTCTGTATGGTCGACACCAAACCTTCAAACAGCTGATATGCTCTGTCCAGCGGTCGGTCGGTAGCAGCTTCGACAGGTCCTGGGTTAACAGTCTGTACAAGAGACCTACATTTGTCGAGGAACTCGACTTCTTCTGTCTCCTTATCCTTGAGCTGTTTCCTTAGGCGGGTCCTCCTCCTCTTCAACTCTTTTGCTAGGGTGTTTAGTAGCTGGCCAACCTCTGAGTCGGTCAACGAGCTTACATCCCGTAAGCTGATGCTTAGCTGATCGGGTCAAGGAAGAGGTTCTGTTGGTTCCTTTGCTTGCTCTGTTGGTTTGTCGGGAGGACCTGCAGAAGTGGAAGGTGGATCAGAGGTCGAAGGGGTGTGTGTCGGAGGGGTTGGTTCAGTGGTTGGGGGTTTTTCAGTTTGGGGAGGTGGTATGTCCACCTCCGGCTGTGGTGATGATGGTGGTCTTGGCTATGAATCAGGTGGTGGTGAAGGTGGTGGAGATGATGGTGGTGGGGGTGTTGGGAGTGGGGAGGAAGGGTTTCCTGATCCTGGTGGTGATGGAGAATGGTGTTGGGGACTTTGGTCGGAAGATATAACGTCTTCTTCCGGTGGGACTTGGTAGTCGGTGAAGGTCTGTTCAATGCCTGATACATCGCCACCTTCAGGGGTCCTTGTAAATACTGTTGTTTGCTGGGCGTATATCTTGCTGCTGGCTTTCAAGGGTGTTGTTGTCCTTATTGTTTGGGCTGACTGGAATAGTGCAGGTAGCGTTGAAAAGAAAGCTTTGAGTTCAGCGTCCGTGCTGGCCCTGGCCCTGAGTGCTTTAGGGATCACTCTTTCAAAGACTTCGGGGGACATGTCGGTCTGCTGCACTGGTGCTTGCTCCTCGACGATTTTAGTCGGAGATGGAGGGGGAGGAGTCATCACCAGGTCGACCACATCTTCAGACAGTGGTGTTGTTTTGGCCTTCTTTGGTCGTCCTTCGGGTGCTCCTGCTTCGACAAAGCGTTGAAACTCGGTTTCAACAGATACTTTATTTGCTCTGGCATCCTCGACAATATCGAGTGCTGAGGCTGCCAGTTCTTCGTCGTCGTCGGTGGAGTCAGCAAGGACAAGCTTACGCTTACCTTTGCCTTGCTGACGTTTTTGTAGTTTGATGTTTCTTCTGGCAATGGCGATCTCCTTTGCCACTTTCCTGAGAATGCTCCGAGACACAGCATATTCAGGGTTGTCTTCCTCGACTTCCCCTGTCGGGGTCTGAGCTGGGTCGACAGTCTGAGTAGCCGGAGGAGCTGTTTGTTGAACTGGTTGTTGTGCTGGTGGTGGTGTCTGATGTTGTTCTGCCGGGGGGTCCACTACTGGTGCAGTCGGATGCTTTACTGTTATGTGTACCCGACCAGGAGTGCCGGTTGGAGTATCATCCGTCACAAAGGTTCTAATGTACAAGTGTAGCTCATAATATTCTTCCTTCTCCTGGTCGGTCAGAGGTTCGACTATACAGAAGTCGACCTGTTTTGCAGCCTCCGGGACTTGAATTTTGGTCTTTGTCTGCCTAGACAGCTCCCGAAAGATCTGCTCGACTGTGGGATAGTAGTCGAGGTCCCTGGCATTTGAATCCTGGGTATTTGACGACCACACGGATGTATGGTCGAGCTCCAGCTAGATGTGTGAGTCGGCTGGAAAGTGTCGTCGGATGTTCTGGGGAACCCTCCACCTTGTCGTGCGCAGCTTAAGATGCTGGAACCAGTTTTCCATCAAGACCTTCCCTTGGTTGAGTTCATGCACAGTTCCTTTTTGGGAAAAGGGTTTGAACCTGTGCATCTCAAACCTAGTCGGCTCTCGGAAGACAGGACTGCCTTCCGGGCAGATATAATACATTGCAATCCAAATAATTAAGGAGGGGAATTTAATAATACCTCCTGTTTCGTGACAGTGCTCGCATATGGTTTTGACCAAGTCTGCGAGGTAGTCTGCCCATCGGAAAATGCGGCCGCTAGTTGTAATCTGGTCGAGGGCTTCCAGCATTTCCAGTTTGAGGTCACTGCTGCGACAAGCCAAGGTGAGAGTAATGGCGATGATTTTCGCCACAATCTGTGGTGTTCGTTCCTCAATCTGACTGATCATCAGACCCTTGGAGTTCTTGCCCGACGCCGAACCTGTAAAGTGTTCGACTAGTCCTTCCTTGATCCCAATGGGGACCGGGTCACCCTGATTTGATAGACCAGTCAGTCGGGCGATAACATCTCCATTAATGTCGACTGGTCGGTCAAAGTAAAATCGACCGTTGTGGTAACGACTGATGATGAATTTGACCGCGGCTTCCTTTGTACCAGTGAAGCTGGCCATGAGAGGTGCGTTTGCATAGGAATATATGGTGCTACGCCTAACTTTCTCAGCCTCCTGGGTCATCCGTCGGTCTTCAAACGCCCATTCTTGAATATCCGTCCATAGCTTTTGAAACGGTCCCTCCTGGACTTTCGCGTTTTGTATCCGTCTGAGTCGCTGGAGTAAGGGTGAGTCTGCTGCCTGAAGTTCTTGGGCCTTAGCCGAAGCTCTGGTGCATTTGGGTGCCATGGTTTCTGACTGCTCAGACTGGTTGGAATTCTTACAGGGTTCACAAATTTCAGTCGACTGGGAGTTCGAATGCTCAGTAGGTGCGTGGTGTGGTAAATGAGCTGTGGGAGGTCCATTATTTATAGGCGTGGGTGGGGTGGAGTGTCGAACTGGGTGAATTAATGGTGGACTTGACAGGCCAACTGCAACACTCGAGTGCGATTTCGTGAATCTGGGGTGGGGCTCGAGGCCATTAATGCGGGATGGAACGCTCCAGATCATACAAAGCCAAGAACTGAACTGTGTTCTTGTGTGGCTCAACAGCCTAATATACATGTTACAAACAGTTACAATCATAAATACCTGTCGGTTCACCGAACCGACACAACTATTAGTTAACAGACTAACTACTGTGTTTACTCAGCCGACCGACGTAGTCGGTCTCTCGACTTAGTCGGCTGATTGACTAAGTCGGTATTTGTTCAAGTCGACTTATGTCGACTTGCTCCTTCTACACCATCCAATGGAGCTCTCATGTGAGTTTGGAAATCTCAATGGGATCCTACTCAAATTTGGGGAAGGTCGAAGGCTAGGAAAGAGGGGACACATGTAAATTCATGAGAGCACACCATAATTAGACTTGGATTGATTTTGTGGATGGATTGGGAACCTTAGAAGGCTAAGCAATTTTATAAAATATAGGAAGAAACCAATAAAATGGTTTTTTAATCATTTGTTACAATTGTATTGTGAAGAGAGAGAGCTAGTGGATGACTAGTTCATGCCTTAGCCAATTTTGAGGGTGAAAGATTCCCGTACTAGTTGGTGTTTGGAGAGGCAAATAAGGTTTTTAAAGGAGCTTAAATGGAGTCATAATTTATAGGTGAAATATACAGCATATTGTGGACATATCAATTTCATCTTGTTCTTCCTTTCATCTCAAGTTTTCTCACCATATTTCAACTCTATGGAGTGAGGCGCACTTGGTGAGCTATTCATCACTTTGAGGCAGCTTCTCTTGATCCAGTATTTTGTATTCTGATGTAAATTATATGATATTTAAGTTGAGAAATGTATCAGGGAAAAATTCCAAGAAATATCATGTATTATTACTCAATAATGAAGAAACAATGCCATTTCCCCACTACCTTGTGGTAAACTCTTGTAATCTTTATGGATTCGAATGGATGTATAAACTACTGATGATTTATGAATGATTGGAATATAATTAAAATATATTATGGGTTTAATGTTAAGTAACTGATAATTTATGTCCATTGGGTCAAATTTCATAGCAATTGGAGCAAACTACACCTCATTTCCCCAAGGGTCCAAAACTACCTTTTTTATATATATTAGATTGAAAGAAGTGATAACAGCCATGGTAGGTCGATTGGTTATGTATATGAGTCTATAATAATGTATTATACACATCATATTCTTTAATTTTATAATTCAAGTGTGTTTCTTCACCTTTGGGAAGCCATTTCTACCACTTACCCTGGGGGGGATTTGAGCCCAAAACTGCCAGTAAAATCATCTATCTTGTTCAGAATTTAGTACAGACTTGCAGAAGTGATTGGTGGGACATAATAAATCCATGAAATTAATAATTACGTTATTATATCATTCATACACCTTATATGATTATTTGGGAGCAATTGGGCTAATTTGGAGACCAAGACACTAAAACTAGTCAAGAGCCAAAATTGTGAAAAAATTGTAAAATTGGAAATTTTGGTAAAAAATTAAGAAAGGGAAATTAAATATAGCTCAAAAAAAATATAAAAACTCACTTGATTCATAGCTTCTCTCTCAACACAAACATAAAATACCCATGTGCTCCAAAGCTCCTCGCTCAACACAAAACATCTCATCAATCATGTGCTTCAAGGTTCATGCGCAGCAAATAAAATCATACATAAAGAATATGTAATTTTATTACGCTGAATATATCAAATAAATCATCATGTTTATATGTAGTGGGATATTTGACCCAATATATCAAATAACACATCAACGAAAGAGCATAATCAATGGGGCTTATTCCCATAAGTGTTAGGTCAAAATTCGAGACATTACATCCCTCCCCGCTTAGAACAACACCATCCCTAGTGTTCTAGGGACTCAGAATGAAATCCTGAAACAAGGTGGGGTAATCCTTTGTCATGGTTGCTTCATTTTCCCAAGTATCCACATCGACCTCAAATTGCTTCCATTGTACTTTCAACTAGAATATGGTGTGCTTCCTGAGCTGCAACTCTCTCTTGTCCAATATATGAAGAGGTTCAGGGGGAAAACTCCCCTTTAGGTTCCACCTGTAATAAGGACCAATAAATCACATGTTTAGTATCATAAATATATTTATTTAATAAATATGCATGAAAAATGTTATGGACTCTTATGTGATGGGGTAACACTAGCTCATATTCCACTGGCCCTCTCTTGGCTAGTATCTCAAAGGGTCCACAAAATCTACATGCTAACTTACCATGCCTTCCCAAGCTCAATGAGATTCATTTTTATTTTACTTTCTATTAAATATGGTCACCTATTTGATAATATTTATCCTTTTTTTTCTTGTTTGTGTGGCTTTTCTGGTGGTGTTTTGCTTCTTCAATGCTCACCTAGACCTTGGTAACCAATTTTTCCAAGTACTTTAACAATTCAGGCCCTAACATGAGCTGATCCACTGGGATATCCCAAGTAACTGGTGTTCTACAATTCCTTCCATAGAGTACCTCAAAGTGACTCATCTTGGCGGAAGTCTAGTATTTTTTCTTATATGAAAACCCTGCAAGATGTAGGTAATATTCCCATTTGGTGGGGTTGTTCATGACATACATCCTAAGCATGTCCTCTATTATCCAGTTTATTTGTTCTATCTGCCCGTCTTTCTATGGGTGATAAGAACTACTAATGTTCTACTACGTCTCTAATCTGGAGAATAAGGATCTCCAAAATTTCCCAATAAAATTAGTATATATCTCGATCCGAGATGATTTCCTTTGGTATCCCGTGCAATATAAATATATCCTTCAAGAAAATATCAGTAATGTGTACTACCTTGTAGGTTGACTTCACTGGAATGAAGTGTGTTGCTTTTGACAATTGGTCAAGTACTACAAAAATAGAATGAGTTTTCTTCTTACTCTTAAGTAGACCGATGATAAAATCCATACTAATGACCTCCCACTTCCATTCTGGAATGGGTAATGGCTGTAGTAACCCTGAAGGATGTTGCTGTTCAGCTTTGACCAGCTGACATTCTTGAAATTTTACGATAAGCAATGCTATGTCGGCCTTTAAATTAGGCCATAAAAGTGTCTCTTAATGATGGATATCATCTTTTGATATCTCGGATGCCCCAAGTAGGGTGTCCGATGAAATTCTGTGAGGATACTGGACCAAATTTCCCCTCCTTTCGGAACGTACAATCTCTCCTTGGACCATAGCAATCACATTTCGTCTACCTTGTACTCTTTTTGTTGTTGGAACAACCTGTCCTCTTAGACCTTCTTGAGGATTTCAACATAGAAAGGGTCAACTCTGTTGGTTTTTCTAATCCTCTCATGTAAATCCGAATTGGTTTGACTTAAAGTCACCTCATATATCATATGAGTTCATCGGATCAAAGCATCAACAATCTTGTTCTCTTTTACCTTTATATGCTTTAGCTCGAAATGGTACTCGCTGAAGAAAGCCAACCATCTGGATTTCCTGGAATTCAAATCCGGTTTCTCAAATAAATATTTCAAACTTATATTGTCTATATTTAGAAGGAATTTCCTTCCCATGAGGTAGTTCCTCAATATATTCAAATCGTGGATGATGGACGCTAAATCAAGATCATGGGTGGGGTATTTCTGGTCATATTATTTTAACTTTCATGATTCATAAGAGATCACGTAATTGTTCTGAAGGAGGAATCCTTTGATCCCCTCCTTACTTGCATCCATGAAAAAAATTAAATCCCTATCGGGATCTGCAATTCATAGTATCGATGTGGTGGTCAATTTTTTTTTAATCTTTTGAAAATTTCCCCCGCACTTGGTCATCCATAAGAACTTATTTTCCTTCTTTTGAAAAGAGGTCATGGGACAAGCTATCCTTGATAATTTCTCAATGAACTTCCGATAATAACCAGCTGATCCCCAAAAGGACCTAATATTGGTGACACTAGTAGGGGTAGTCCAATATTCTATGGATTTAATCTTTTCTGGGTCCACATCTATCCCCGTCTTAGATATGATGTGACCTAACTACTATATCTGTGGTTTGTAAAAATCACATTTACTAAACTTGGTGTAGCACTGGTGTTATCGTAACACCTGTAGCACTATGCGGAGGTGTTCCTCATGCTCCTGTTTACTCTTAGAGTAAACTAGAATGTCATCTATAAATACCAAAACAAATTTATCTAGGTATTTATTGAATATATTGTTCATCATACACATAAAGTTCATAGGTGCATTTGTCAACCCGAACGGCATTACTATAAACTCATAGTGGTTGTACCTTGTATGAAAGGTGGTTTCTTGAATATCCTTGTTGTGAATCTGTACCTGATGGGACCCAGATCGTAGGTCGATATTTGAAAATATCTTGGCTCCTCCTACTTGATCGAACAATTCATTGATCCTAGGGAGTAGGTATCAGTTCTTGATAGTGATCTTGTTAAGCTGACAATAATTGATGCACATCCACATCGTACCATCCTTCTTCTTTACAAAAACTATCAATGCTCCCCAAGGGAACACAATTAGTCGGATATATCCTTTCTCAATCAATTCCTGCAACTATAGTTTGAGTTCAACCAACTCTGGTGCACTTATGTGCTAAGGGGATTTTGAATCCAGAACTGATCCTCATGTCAGTTCTATGGAAAATTCTAGGTCTCATTTTGGTGGTAATCCTAGGATTTTGTTAGGAAATACATACTTGAATTTTACAAGAACTGGAAAATCCTCAATGTGTTGTTCTCTTTCAGCTTCTATGTCTTGGATGTTCACTCCAAACAATTTGCAGCCTCTCCTAATGCACTTATTTTCTTGTAAATCATATATCTTCCTCATGGAAACTTTCTTAGGTATTCTTTGAATCTTCACTTGATTCCCTTGGCTATCTATACACAAGATTGACTTGTGTAAGAAATCGAGCATGACATGGTGTTGTCCAAACCATTCCATGTTGATAAGTACTATCATATGATTCTAAGGGTAGGATGTTCAGGTTTAATTCAGTAGGAAAACCATTCAGGTTTACCTCACAATATTTAACTATTTTAGAAACTTTCCATTTCGTACCTGTGGCTAATTGCACTAGCCAAGGTTTATCATGTTTAAATTTTCCTAGTTTACGTACATCAACAATTTTAGGTGATAAATATCTCCGACAAGTACTAGGTTCAATTAGTATTGAAATATAAATGTTTAAGATCTTACCTTCTATCTCAACCATGGTATCTTGATGGTCTGCATGTCTGCCATCGAAGGCTGCTGTAGAAGGAGCAAGTCGATAAGTCAACTTGAACAAGGACTGACTTAGTCAATCAACCGACTAAGTCAATGAACCGACTTAGTCAATCAGCCAACTTAGTCGATCAGCCGACTAAGTCGGTCGTCCGACTAAAATAAGAGATCAGGTCGGCCATCTAAGGTCGCCTCGGTTCACTGAACCGACAGGTAGTTATTTTTTAACTGTTATGTAAATCATATATATTAGGCTGTTGAGCCAGATGAGAACTTAGTTCAGTTCTCTGCATTGTATGGACTCATTGTAATAATATAATCTGTTTTAATTCTATATGTTCTTATCTTTTGTCTCTGTTTAAGATTTATATATGTTTTAGTGTGTATTATTGGTAACCTTATGTGATCGGTGAGACTACAACATTGGTTCCGTTGCCGGTAGTACATGACTGGAATGTATGCCAACAAATGATATCAGAGCAAGAGATTAAGTATTGGTGGAATCATAAAATTGCAAACTACTTGCAGAATTACGCGCAAAGGAACAGATTAATAGTCGCACAAGAAAAATATTTTTTTTTCATAGAAACGCATGAAAATTTTGTCGAATCAGTGCCCCAACTTTTGAAGAAATTCCTAGATGAGAAAACTGGACGGGATTAAAGAACAACAGTTGCTGGACAAATTGATCCATGGAGGTAGAACAAACTTGTCTGAGTGGTTTGAGAAAATCATCGACCACTCTTGTGAGGAACAAGCAGTCGAAGACAGAACTTCGGTAGAAACAGTGAAGGAGAAATTTTACACAGACCTCGCCGAACAATTTCTGTGTTCCCTACCGACCTTGCTGTTCAAATTATTAATCGAGAAAGGAGTAGCACATATCGTTGAACCTCGTCCATCACTTCATGAACTGCCAACAAACTCTAACTGGGCGGAGAAGCAGAGGAAGTGGGAAAAATTCATTACCGAAAGGGAGTGGGAATACTTCCTAAGAAAATAGACTGAACTATTCGGGCTTTCTAAAAAAGCGTCGGGTAGGCTATGGGGGGGTAGTTGGTCATCTATCGAAGATAGAGTATAGTGGATCCTAGTTGACTAGAATCCGATATCAGTCACCAGTAATGAGAAGTCAACTAAAGAGGACCTCAAAAGAATAGTATCCTACGAAAGTATGTTGGACATTCAGAAAATAGAAAGGGAAGAAATACACCAAAGAAGGGAAGCAAGATGAGAAAGGGCCTTAGATTTGCACAGAGGACAAAACCCTAGGGAGAACGACCACGAAGAAAATCCGCCAGATTCAGGTCATGACCGACATGAAGAGGGCGTGGAACAAGAAGCGTCCCCTGAGGAGGAAGAATTGTGGATAGAGTAGCCAGAAGCTCTCCAATTAAGAGCTCCTAATGAAGGAACAACCCTTTCCCCATTGAATCCGCGTACTCGAATACATACTATTGTCAAAGAAGACCTCCGACTACGAGCTGGTGACTTCAGTATATGGAGTTGACTAGGCGATGAAACGTACCCTGGATGACACCTTATTATACGTCGACTGGTGGAAGGGAACTGGGTGACGTTTCAAGTGGCATCCTCCCTCCGAAGTATCCACTTTCTCTTACCGACACATGAAGGAGCACCCCCCCTACCAAATATAGCTTTAGACGAAATTGAACAATCAGACCTATGAACAAATAGTTGCAGTGGACCATCGACAGAAAAAGTCGACATCAAATGACTGCACGTCGACAAAGAATCGACAACCGACAGAAACGCAAGTTCCGTCGACCAAAATTTTGTAGGCACCTATACATCAATAACCCCACCACCCTCATCACCACCCCCACCTCCACCGCCGCCAACTTCTGAGAGCAATGACAGTGATTCAGACATGGGTCACGGATCGGCTCAGATCCCCCTATATGAAGGAGATGAAGACCCCATATGACATTGGTTCATCTGCGAGTTGACCTGGGAAGCCAACCAAGTTACAGATGAAGATAGAAAAATGGCACAGTTCGCAGGAGCCTTAAGGAAAAGGGTATTGACATGGTACATGGCCTTTTCAAAGAGACAACCCAGAGTGACAAAAGCCGAGATAAAGGCGCAATTTTTGTCATTTTTTAAAACTCCAGATGCTAAGCACCTGGCCACGAAGAAGCTTAAAACCACATCACAAAAGCTAGGAGAATCCATCCGTGACTACGATAAGCATTGGAAGGACTTACTGAGCCAATTGGATTATGTTATAGATGAACAGTTACTAATCCAGTGGTTTCTTGCAGGACTATCACAAAAAGTACGTCGACACATTAGTCTGGAGACGTTCAAAACGTACGAGGATGCGCTAACGAAATCTCTTCAGGTTGAGATGGATGAGGATATACCCTCTTACCCCATGGACCACAGATTGGAACAACATCTCAAGAATGTACAAAAGTATCTGAAGGAGCTAAGCCTCAAGAATCAAAATATCTAGTGCACCAAATGCTCAACAAACGGCCACTCAAAAGATAACTGTTGACAAGAATATATATGACAAGACATTCAATTTGTACAGACCAAATCCTTTTGGTGACATTTTCCAGGAACAAGGAGATCACTCTACAACAGACTACCCATTTAACATGAAGAACGACAAGGCTTCCTGGTGCGCCATATGCGAAACCAAAAGTCATAACACTATCGACTATCAGTTAAACCTAAAGAACCGATAGAACTATTAGGTGGTATACCAAACAAATGTAGTGGCACAACATCATGAGCAAAAAAATCCACCAAATGATCAGAACAGACAAAGATACGATGGCCGATGATACGAGCATCGGTACGATAATCAACGCTAAGGTTACAGAGGAAGAGTTCGATTCCCTGGGAATCACGACATACGCCCGCGTTGACCCATCCAGTGCTTTATATGTTACAAAGAAGGTCATCGGTATGTAGAATGTCCATACAAGGACAGGACTGATCTCAAATTCTATAGCCACTGCGGAGTAGGTGATCACTCACTTGAGGATTTCCCTACTATGTTAGAAAAAATTAATACCAAGAAAAATGTTAATGTCTTGTTTTGTGTGCAAAAACATGATGTAATAACCACTAAAAATTTACATATTATAACTTGACAAGGAACAAAAACAGGAACTGATAACCCTCAAATTAGTAAGATTAAAGAAAAAAATGTCTATCCTAACCCACGGCATGAAAAACAAACATAGAAAGAAGCAACCCATGTCTTTCAAGACATTGTACGACAAGAAGACATCGATAATAGTCGACCCAACACAATAAATCAACTAATACAACTTGTTCAAATAGAAAAATCAGTATCTCAGTTCATTGACTTATTGCATGAAATAAAAGGTACTAACCCTGAAAAACAAACAAAAAACATCTGCATCTTGAACCAAAAAGACAAAAGTGATGCCGACCCACTTGTCGACCTAGAAATTGAAGGTTACCACATCCGACAAGTAGTACTCGACTTCGGGTCACAAGTAAATATCATGACTCGTGACACCTGGGAATAGATGGGCCGACCTCGACTCTATGAGTCAGGCATATACCTGAAATTAGCCGACCAAGGCCTAATTGAACCCATTGGAGTCTGGAAAAATGTCGATATGACTATCAAAGGAATCTCTACCAAGGTTGATTTCGAAATCATTGACCCAAAAGAAGGAGCCAACTCCTTCCCAGCACTAGTCGGTCGACCTTGGGGTAGAAAGATGAAAGCATCCATATCCTTGGACAAGGAACGAATCAAATTAAAAGGAAACGGTCAAAAGGTCATTGTACCCATTCATCCATCCCAAGGGAAACCTTGGACTAAACCTATTGATGAAGAAGTCAATGTCAGACAGCTTTACCAAATCCACAACGATGCAGACTATACAGAACCAAACATCCATGGAGAACTTAACTTAGGTAACCAAGACTCAGTTGGTTATAACTCAGATGCTGAATTATATGACTGGGAGATGGAGAATTACGAAACAGAAGCAAGAGGGTGTTGGACTATACAAAAAGTACAGAAAAATCCCACCCAACAGTGCTTCATAGTATCCATTGTCCCAAAAATATTTGAAAAGAAAATAAGGGAACGCCCTACCTTACAACCAACCAACTTAAATACTACACAACTACCAATGTATAAGGAGAGGGAATCACCAGTCATGCATATTGAGCAAGTATCTAAAAATATTGGTGAACATGGCCAACTTCAAAGCCTAGTTGAAACGTTTACACGTCAAGCAGCTAGATGGTGGGATACCCATCAGACAAAACTACAAACCTGGAAAACTACTTTGACTTACTTTGTCGAGAGGTTTGGAGGAAAGAAGTTAACCCGACAAGTTCATATACCTGTATTTACTCAAGGACAAGACCTAGAAGAACATATAAAAACTTGTGAAAAGGAGTGGAGAAGACTTGGATACAAGGATGAGCGAGTCTTGCCACATTTGTTCCCCTCAACCCTAGTCGACTTACCAAAAAAATGGTATAAGATGGAAGAAGCTAGAGGTGAAACCTTCTTATGGCATCAACTCAGGGAAAATTTTATTAAAGACTTCAACTTCATACCTCAAAATGAAAATCTGGCTGAGACAGCAAAGCAAATTAAACAATTTATCCAACTGATCGAAAACCAACCCTTACGAGACCATCGAAAAATAAAAGACTGTAACAATCTACAAACATGGTCAAGACCATAGTCGACCCATTTACAATTAGAAAATGAAAACACAGAAGGAAAGAGCTTCAGATGGAAATCCAACCACGTCAAAACAACAAAACCTATCCACTCGATCCTGAAAATCACAACAACTGACAAACAAGATACTGATAGAATGACTGCAACTGACTTCCCTGCCACATTCTCACAGTTCAAAGAAGGAAGTTGACTGATCAATGAAGTGAAAGCACTAGAGTGGCTAGATGCCAAAGTAAAAACTAAAGAAGTCGACATCTCAAACGACGACTGACCAAAACTAGCAAAAATTAGTGACTACTAGAACGAACAACAAACCACAGAGATAGTGAACTTACTAAGAGAGTTCCAATATTTCTTTGCCAGGGACTATAAAGACCTAAAACGCTTAGTCCAAGAAATGGGAGAAATGAAAATTGATACTAAAACTGATGTTCGACCTGTTAATAAAAGACCTTATAAACTGGCTCAGAAATACAAGGAAACAGTCAAAAAGGAAATTGATAACATGTTAGCAGCAAGAATCATCTACCCTATCGGCCAATCAGAATGGGCAAGTCCAATGGTTGTACAGCCCAAGAAACATGACCCGACCAGGGTAAGAATTTGTGTCGACTTTAGGGAACTCAACAAAGTAACACTGACAAACCCATTCCCAACCCCTTATGTCGATGAAATCCTGAATGAAGTTGTAGGACATGAATGCTACTCATTTACAGACGGATTCTCAGGCTATAACCAATTACCAATAGCTAAAGAAGATCAAAAGAAGACAACATTTGTGTGTGAATTTGGTTCCTTTGCTTACAAAGTTATGCCTTTTGGATTAAACAATGCACCTTTAGTGTTTTCTCAAATTTTTGTCAAAACATTCCAAGAATACATATATAATACCATGGCAGTATCCCTTGATTACTGGACAATATACTCCACCTTAAAAGATCATTGCAAATGGCTTAGACTTATGCTAGAGAGATGACGACATATTCAACTCTCCCTGAACATTAAGAAATGTATATTTATGACTCCCATAGGGATACAATTAGGGCATATTGTCTGTAAAGAAGGTATCAAGGTTGACTTTGCAAAGATTAAAATTATCCTTGACCTGAAACCACCAAAAAACCCCAAACAAGTCAGGGTGTTACTTGGCCATACAGGCTATTACAGAAAATTTATAAGATACTATTCAGATATGACCTATCCTCTCGAAGAACTATTAAAGGAAGATCAAGAGTTTAACTGGACAGAGGAATGTCACATTTCATTTGAGAAATTAAAAAGAAAACTAGTCAAAGCCCCCATCCTAAAGTTTCCAAACTGGTCGATCAAATTCCACATGCATATCAATGCATCAGGAATAGCAATAGGAGCAATCCTAACTCAACCAAGGGATGATGGAATGGATTATCCCATAGTTTATAGCAGTTCCAAATTAAATAAGGCTGAAAGAAACTATTCGACTATAGAAAGAGAGGCCCTAGGTATGGTCGTTTCCCTCTAAAAGTATCGACATTACCTCTTAGCCAACCCCTTCACATTCTATATCGACCATCAAGCCCTGAAGTACCTTGTCAATAAACCACTCCATCATGGAAGGATTTGTTGTTGGCTACTTCTTTTCCAAGAATTTGTGTTCGAATTCATTGTCCGTCCAGGTAAGCTAAATGTCGGGCCCGACCATCTATCCCGAATAGACACAGGAGAGGAACCAACTGGAGTCGACGATGACTTACCTGATGCACATTTATTTTGCATAGAAGTAGTGCCAGCAGAACTAGAAGAAATAGCTCAGTTTTTAGAAAACAGACAGGCACTTGAAGGTATGAATACCAAGAACAAAGAAATCTTAGCTATGAAGGCGGAACCATACAGTCTCATTAATGTATTTTTATACAAAATCGGATTAGAAAACATCCTCAGAAGGTGTGTACTCGAACATGAACAAGACCAAGTCATGCATGAAGCACACTATGGACCTGCAGGAGGACATTTCCAGGCAGACACAACTGCAAAGAAAATCCAACAGTCAGGATTGTGGTGGTCGATGATCCACAAATATTACAAAAGTTTTGCTAGTCGATGTGATAGATGTCAATGACTTGGTCGACCCCTGCCTAGTACAGAAAGTTCCTTGATATCAGTAAACCCCAGTCTCACATTTGAGATCTGGGCCATAGACTTCATAGGACCATTTCTTATTCCAGTAAAAAGATCAAGTGCAAGGTATATTATTACTACAGTAGAATACGTCACTAAGTGGACAGAAGCTGAACCTGTTGATACATGTTCGAGTGAGATAGCCGCTAATTTTATCTATGAAAAAATCATCACTAGATTTGGATGCCCACTAACCTTGATTGGCGACCAAGGGACACACTTTATCAACAAAAATATCAAAACCCTGACCGACCAGTTCCAAATCGACCACCGACGGAGTACGGCATATCATCCTCAGTCGACTGGGGCGATTGAAGCTTTCAATCAAACATTAACCAAAGGGTTAACCAAAATATGTAATGCTGACAAGGACAACTGGGATGAGAAAATACCTGCAGTCTTATGGGCATACAGAACAACCTATAAACGGTCGACCGACCAAAACCCCTTTCGACTAGTCTACGAACAAGAAGCAGTAGTCCCTCTACACTTCCGACAATAGATGCCTACTATCACAAAAATCCTACATATCGATGTCGAACAGGGAAGGAAGGACTGACTACTTTATCTCAGCAAGCTGGAAGATCATCGACTTATCGCCATGCAACACCAGGAAATTCAGAAGCAACAATAGAAAGCCTGGCACGACCGCAACATCAAGAACAAAAACCTAGCGGTCAGCGACTTTGCTTTACTCTACAATAGTAATATCAAAGGAAAACCTAAGAAACTCCACACATAATGGATGGGACCTTACATTGTCGAATAAATACACCCCAATGGGTCAGTCCGACTAAGGACAGTACAGGGCCTAGTATTTTAGAAGCTCGTTAATGGAGCCCGACTAAAATGTTACAGAAACTAGAAAAAAAAATGACCATAACTGGCAACCAAAATACATACAAAACTAAAACACTCCAAAAATAAAAAAATACCCCACAGACACAAAACCATGACAGGAAATCACCATTTCGATAACCAAAATCATGACCCTCGACCATTTTCATCGACCATTCCTGTCGACCATTCTCAGCACCAACACCAGCCGATGACCTCGATAGTCCCATTGCACATTCATGACCTCGAGCACCGAAATCAACTCACCATTAACTCACACTCGCATCCTCCAGCTGGAACATCACATCCACCATTAATGCAGCCATTGCCACATCCAAACACAACATCGCCTATAAATACCAGATCATCGAAGGTTCACTCACCACAACCTATACACACAAAGAATCCAAACACTCAGTTGACCAAAAATCAAGAACCCTATAGTAACAGTGACAAAACAGACACAATGGCCCCCAAGCAGACCAGAGCATCGACCAAGGCAAAAGAGATATAGGTTGCGGATACACCTTTGGTTCACAGACTGAAGAACATCAAAAATGCCAAAGTACAGGAAGGCCCATGATAGAAACTATGGGCCTAGATCCAAGAGTGGGCATTTGTCGACAAAAAGGCCACTCAATCAGCACAGAAAATCCAACGCAGCACTCTCTTTGGCTACGCCAATGCACCGCTGATGGATAGCTTTGGTGGCACGAAGGAAACCGTGGTAAAATTCATCATGAGTCGCTATCACAATGGTCGGTTCTACTTTGATGAGCCGATCGACATTTTTGCAGATGTCATCTCCAAACTGACTGGCCTGTCTAATAAAGGAGACCTTGTACTAGTCGAAATCAAAGAAGGACTGGTCGAAGAGCTTACAAGGTCACCTTCTGGAAAAAATTCAAAAGGGTTGATGATTGGCCAAATCACAACTCGAATGCCACAAATTATGGCCAAAATCATTGCAATCACACTCACATTAGTGGGTCGAGGCAACGACCTCAAGTTAGAAATGATGGAAGCCATCGACACTATTGCCACCGATAGATGACTCTACAGATGGGGGGATTATGTTGCCAACATGATAAAAACCATCTATGAGATATGCCAGGAGACGGGGGGAATCATCAAGTTCCCCTCCCTCATCTTATGGATCGTTATGTACCACATCTTCCCAGAAGGGAGCCCATTGTTTCGGGAACCATCAAGGTTCGACATGTGGAGGTTTAAACCCTTCTCCCAGAAAGGAACCCTGCATGAAATAGAGTGAAGGAAAGTATTCCTGGAGAACTGGTTCCAACAACTGAAAGTTTGCACGACCAGATGGAGGGTTCCTCAGAACATCCGACGAAATCTACCCGCGAACTTCCACATCCAGCTGGAGCTCGACCATACTTCAGTGTGGTACATGGAGGGTGAGGCATCCAATGCTAAAGCTCTCGATTACTATCCTTCTGTTGACCAAATATTTCAAGAATTATCTCGACACGCTAAGAAAAAGATACTAGTACCAGCAGCAGCGAAACAGATCGAGTTCTCGATCGAGGGGCCACTCACCGACCAAGAGAAGGAGGAAGACTATGAGCTCAACCTCTACATTAGCACATTTGTGTCAGAGGATACACCAGTCGAACCCACTGGTCAACTACAAATAACTATCAAACCTCCGACCGTAAAGAAAGTAGACCCACAACCTACAAAACCAAAGCCACAACCATAGCAGCAAACAACTCCTTCGGCTCCAGCAAGTGTTGGTCCGACTCAAGCACCGACGGGCGAAGTTGAACCAGACAACCCTGAGTATGCTGTTACAAAAGGAATCATTCAGAAACTCGCCAATGAAATAGCAGCAGCCAGGAAGAGAATAAAAGGACAAGAACAACAACAAGGAAAAGGTAAGTGCAAACTTATCATTGTCGAATCATCAGATGATGAAGAGGAATTGGCAGCTGCGGCCCTTGACATTATAGAGGATGCTGCCACAAATAAAGTGCCAATCAAAACCCAGTTCCAGCATTTTGTCAAAGCGGGAGCCCAAGCAGGTCGACCGAAGAAAGCAAAAACTATGATGACGCCTGAAAACATCGTCGATCTTGTGTCGACACCTCCACCCCCATCACCAACACAAATCATCGAGGAGTAAGCACCGGCACAACATTTAGTCAGCCCCCTCTACTTATACAAAAGTGCAATGCCGGAGACAATAAAAGCCAAATTTGAGAAAGACACTGACTTACAAACTTTCTTCGAGACATTGCTTGCGCTATTTCAGTTGGCCCAGAAAATTTCCACCCAAACTCCCCTCTATACAGGTAGCAGAACACAACCCTCAGTATTTGCAACCATCACATCGACCTTCACATGACAATCCAACAAAAAAGGTGACGTGATTGGACTTGTGACCTCTACTATTGAACCGACCGACCCCGTACCCTAAGCCGACCTACCAGCTACTACACCGCCGGGAGCAGACATGACTTCCGACATAAATCCACACCATACTTCCCCCAAACCCATCACCCCTAACCATTCCCCCACTCCATCACCACCGCCACCACCATCTCCACCACCACCACCACCCCCTAAGTCAGAGACAAGCCCACCACAACCGAGTACATCGACATGACCAGAGGTAGCTTCCATTCCACCTCCACAATCAGACAAACCATCAGCTTCTAACCCACAAACCCAAGTTCCTGGATCAATTGTTGCAGGTACATAGCAGATAGAAGCTGGAAAGCACAAGAAAAGGAAGGAGTAGCATGGGAAGTCTCCCAAAATCCAAATTAGCTTGAGGGACGCAATTTCCTTAACCGACTCAGAGATGGGGAAACTCCTCAAAACCCTAGCGAGCGAAGCAACGATGAGGACTGCAAGGAAAAATAAAGAACTTCAGGCCAAACACATAGACCAGATCGAGTTTCTCAATAGATGCAGGAATTTGGCCCGGTCTGTCCTGCCAGGACCCATCAACGCCGACATAGATAGACTGTTTGAAAGAGTGTATCAACTATTCGAGAGCATGGTGTCGACCCTCCAAATGCACATTCAAGAAACTAAGGAGGAACAGAAAGAGGAAACTTCCAAACTCCTACTAGCACATCACACTGCATTTTTAGAAGCCTACAAAGTATTGCAGGACCATATGGAGGATTCTGTCATAACCGAAGAGGTACTAAGAGACTGGCCTACTCACTATGGGAAAGTTTATCAGTAGACACGACAGACTCGACAAGGGATTCAGAAATTGGAGAGCAGAAAAACCACGAAGGTAGCACTTAGACCAACAATAGAAGATCAGTTAGTGCTGAAAACCACCAAACTGCAGAAACTAGAATGGGAAGCACATCAGTGGGTGCAACAAGCTCTCCCCAACTTAGAGAAAGTTGACATCATCTGCCTTACATATGAAATGACTTATCGAGACTGCAGAAGAGCAGAACCAGTTCATGGGCCCCAACTTGGAAAGGATAGCAGAAGTCCCCATCTCGGAAAAGATGTCGGTGCTATCAAACTTAACCACACTAACCATCGATATCCAAAAAGCTTTGCAGAGTTGGACATATATCCAACATCACCTCGCCATCACAGCTCTAGCCATTGTTGAAGTCTGTGTACAGAAACGGCCAACCATCTGCCTTCACAGTCTGCCACAGTAAATTTTTGGAAATACCCAACAAACAAATTTTGTACCTCCCTGTTTCTTCGGGATGAAGAAACATTTTGTTCATGGGGGAGATGTAGAAGGGGAAAGTCGATAAGTCGACTTGAACAAGGACCGACTTAGTCAATCAACTGACTAAGTCGATAAACCGACTTAGTCGATGAGTCGACTAAGTCAATGGGCCGACTTAGTCGATCAGCCGACTAAGTTAGTCGACCGACTAAAATAAGAGATTAGGTCGGCCATCTAAGGTCGCGTCGGTTCACTGAACCGATAGGTAGTTATTTTTTAACCATTCTACAAATCATATATATTAGGCTGTTGAGCCAGACGAAAACTCAGTTCAGTTCTCTGCATTGTATGGACTCATTGTAATAATATAATCTATTTTAATTCTATATGTTCTTATCTTTTTTCTCTGTTTAAGATTTATATATGTTTTAGTGTGTATTATTGGTAACCTTATGTGATCGGTGAGACTACAACAGCTGCATAAATCCACGGTGTTCCAGTTATGCCCTCTATCGTTGGTTCTTCTTGTAAGTTGGGTAGGAATCCATTGGTCTTATTTTTATAGTCTCGGGCATAATGAGGCCCCTGGAATTTCCAGCATTTGATTTGCAATGGTGCAACATGGGATCCCCCATTTACTAATGGCTTGTTAGCATCTGGAGCTGGTACATATGGCTTTTTGCATGTTTTGTTGAAGTTCTTGTTGGTTGGAAAACTGTTGTTTTGTTTTCTATACAGTGGTGGGTTAAAAAATCATTTGTTGTTTTTTGAGAAGGTCCTAGACCTGTCTCTACTTTTGTTAATGCTCTCTTTCCTCAGCTGTCCATTCTCATAGAAAATCCTAGCTTTGAGTAAGTTCGTGTCAAAAATTTTAGGCATCTCAAATTCAATCCTTTCCCGAAAGTTGGGAGGAAGAGATCCTAAAAACTGTTGTATTTTTACTTTCTCATCCTTGATGTATGGCACATAATGCAACAGATCCAAAATTATGTTAATAAAAGCATCCATAGTGATGCCAACCCAAACCAGAGTACTATATTCAAATCACATAATTGAATCAGTAAACCAATTCGAATCAGCTTCCCCAGGAACAGTTAGGTTCTAAATTTAGCAGAATCTCTAAACTTAGTTGTCCTATTAAGTCCTTCCACAATACCTTTCCGCAACTCTTTTTCTACAACTTGTGGGATGCGGGTGTACATTTTTCCAACTAAAATGGACCCCCCACAATTACGTGCCCACCACAATCTTTCTGCATGTGGGATGTGGGATGCACCTTTTCATTTTTCAAATTACAACTCCCGCAAATCTTCTTCCACAACTTCTGTCCAAACTGTTGATCTTCTGCGAGGCGGATCTACACCATTGATCTATTTTCATTTGCTCTCTAATATTTGACCGTTATATCTTTGTGGATCCATTCTCCATCGTTGATCTGAATTCCTTTTCGGAATGATATTCCTTCCACTATTATTTTGCGGAACTTCTCCCAACCATCAAATATTCTTATGCTTGATCTCATCTATCCAAACCTACACATGTTTAGTTCTCAATTCTCATTGATCCTTGCAGTGATCGATCTCTATAGACCCTGAATCCACAAAAAATATACACACATAATCATTCATGAAATCTGAAGCAGATTATTCATTTAACTCTCCCCTTCGATTGATTAGAGGCTCGATCAACTGATCTTTGTTCCCTCCCTCTCAGAATCCATCTTTCAAATACGATATTATATACTGTTAACAGGGAATAAATCAAACATTCATTTCATGAAATCATATATTCAAACATAGATAAATTACACACAAATATTTAGCCAAAATAGTCTTTTTCATTCATACGTAGAAACTATACATACAAACTAATCTCAGAACCTGTGTGTAAATACCTGTAGGCCTGATAGAACTTTAACTGGCCCTTCCTTTGTCTCCTACAAGCCTTAGTGAACTCTCTAAGTATGCTTTTGTCCTCTATCTTCGTCCCCTATCTATCTCTACTTCATAGGATTACACACACACACACACACACACACACATATATATATATACACACACACAAACATAATTCTAAAACCAATTCTAGTTCAGATCCAATAAACACTCAACAATCTCCTACAATTCATCAACTGTTATCTATTTTAAGTAACTTTCAATCATATCTCAATGACTCGCTCCATTTGACATGGCTTACTTACATGACTCATCTAATAACACATCACTCACTTAGTGACTCATCTAAATGACTCACCATCATCTAGAATCACATACTTTCATTTATTTACAAAGTGATAGTTTGAAGACCATCATTTCCGAATTTAAGACCCCTTCTAGTCCTAATCAGACTTTGAACTTGAATTTGGATGGAGAGCAGGATGCTCTTGCATCAGACTCCCAGGGAAGAAATAAATATGACCTCCAGGTCATAGCCTTCCATGTTCAATATACCTGGATTCAAAACCTTGTTCTATAACTAATCATTCATCTCATCATGCTATTCCATCGTCGTCATCTTCAGTTCTCCCAGTTTCCAAATTTAATGTTGCAATGCTCCACTAGACCTGCTTCTACAATATTCTTTTGTTACTTTCCTTCTATCATTGTTTTGTCTATTTTCTCTGCCTATGTAAATCTTCATTCTTTCTTCATGCCTTCTCTAATACATCTTCACCATCAACAACATTGGTTCTTCAATTTCCATGTCCAATCTATCCTTTGACTGGTACACCTGCATCTTCTTCTCTTGAAACTGCTACTGTCCTCTTGACTCTCTACTGCTATCCACTGAATTATAAAATAATTCAATACTTTTATCTGTTGTCTTCTCTTTTCCAATGCTTTCATCAAACATTAAACAATCATGTTTATCAACCCTTGGATTGATCAACCAGTCTTCTAACATTTCTAACTCTTCATCATAATTTCTGAAGTTAGAAAACTTTTCTTTGTCTTCATTAACCAACTATGCAATAGTAATTTCTTCGAGGTGTTGATCACCCATTTGAGAAAATATAGTATCTTTCTGTTTCATGACAAAAAAGAATTCCTCTCTGTCAGCAAAACATCTATCCAAATATGCAAGTGTTATCTTTTATTTATCTCCATGAGACCATGTCATCCCGTCCTTCAATCCCAGAACAAACTTCTGGATTTGGTCTATGTCAAGAATACATGGATACTCTCCTTATTATTCTTTTACCTTTGGGGAAACCTTACAAGGTTCAACACGTGTTATTCCTATAGATACACACAATTCATTAATTTCAAAAACATTGAAATTTTTATCTCCCATTGAATCTCTTATCAGCATATTCTCTTGTTGAGCTGAACTCTCCAAAGATTTTATGAGACTTTCATCCAGTCCCTCATCAGCGCCATATTTTTCTAAGATGAATTTATGTTCTGCTTCACAACAGTGAACATATTCTTTTGTTAGTGGTCCAATTGTTCCTTTTCCTTTCTTCCCCAAAACATCCATCCTATGCTTCACAACCTACATAGACACATCTTTTAAGTGTTCTTCAATACATGTAGTCATACACCAATAATCAGTTTAAAAAATATGAGACTCTGAAGTCCCTATTGATATTTCCTCTAGCATCCACCTGTTGTGTTGGTTTACACTCCTCATATGGTATCCTTTCATATTCTATTACAACAGAATCTTGTGCTGATATCATGCTTTTAGAAATTACATCTTCTTCTTCTTCAGACTTCGTGACAGTCCAAGGGGACTCTTTAACTCTCTCCTTGATCAAAATGCAATTCTGATTCTTCCCTATAGAAATTTCTTTGCACATTTCTTTTTCTTCCTTCATCTCTAGATCATCTTCAATTGACTGTGTTCCTCCATCAAGAAACTTATCAATGAGTTCCTTTTGCTGCAATAATTTAGACCTTTCTTCATTTGAGAGATTATCTTTATCATATTTGACTTCATCACATTTTAAGACAGTTTCAAAAGACTGTCTATCATCTGCAACAAAACATGCAATCACAAACAAATCATCAATCTAAAAAACATAATACCTTTTGGTCTCATACAACCTCATAATCATCTCTTCCATAAGTTTATCTCTACTCTTTATAGAATTCATGAGACTCCAATTAGTCTCTCCTTTTCTACTTCATCATCCTCTCCAAGCAAAGGATCCTGTTCAGGTTCACAATATGAAACCTCCATCTCAGATTCAGCTTCTCTTAGTTATTTCTTCAATTAAACAAACATATTTTGTTGTAGATTCACCTGTAGTGAATTCCATATTACCTTCTTTTTCATGACCCAACCATACCTCTGGTTCTCTTCTTTAGCAGCTTGCATCTGCTTCTCAAATCATAAAATGTCTCTTGCTAACTCTAGAAACTCCTTGTTACATTCTTCTTGTCTTTCTTCCTTTTTTATTCTGCTCTAGATTTTCTCTGAACCCCTGCACTGACCTTCAGTAGTCATTGTTTATGTCTCCTTATCCTCTTTTGTGAACTTCATCCTGTCCACTTGTGGAATGCTTCCCTAAGCCTCCCTCAACAAGTCTCCACACTTTTCTATTATACTTCAACAAGCTATCTCTCCTTGAGCTTGTCCTTTTGGTATCTTTCGTTCTTCTCCTCTAGAACCTTTTCAGCATCTCCTTTTCTCTTCTTGGATTCTGCAATTCCACTTCTCTTTTGAGAACATACATTAGTCCTCTCTTATCCAACTTCTGTTGGATTTTTGAGTTCTGCCACTGCTTCCTATTTTCTCTCACGAGAACTTCTCTATTCTTTGCCACTATAAATTCACATAACTAGAGTCAAAATATAAACATCAATTAGTCCATACCTTTAGACTTTTCCACTTGTATAGTTGGCTGTAATATCTCCACTACTATCTTCAAAAGATATTCCTCTTCATCAAGAACAAACTTATCCTTGAGCACAAATCCCCCAATTGTTATTGCTACAACCTATAATCTTTCATCAATCCAATAGACTGTCGAATCCTTTCAAGGATTCTTCTACATTCCTATGTGGCTAATCAACAACTTTAACCACATGTCTTCGGTCTGTAATCAATCCTGAATACCCTCTTACCTGACTAACCTTCTCACACAATCATTAGCCTTCAATTTTAAAATAAATATTGAAAATAAGAGATTGATTTACCTTTCACGTAGAATACTTATTCTTCCCTCCTCATGCATCACTGAAATTATCCTTATGCTTCGTCAGTGAGATACATCCAAGCTTCCATAGCAAGTCTCCTTCTTGCCATTAATACCACATCAAGCCTTTTCTAGAGCTTGATCCCATGGTATTATAAGTTCTCTCCTATAGAACATTCTTCACATGCTCAACTAATCAACTAAACTACCTCGCAGAATCTTTGTCCTACTCTGATACCAAATGATTCAACCCAAACTAGAGTACTGTATTCAAATCACCAAATTAAATCAGTAAACTAATTCAAATCAGCTTCCCTAGGAATAGTTAGGTTCTAAATTTAGTAGAACCTCTAAACTTAGTTGTCTAGCTAAGTCCTTCCGCAATACCTTTCCGTAACTCCTTTTCTGCAACTTGCAGGATGCGAGATGTGAGCATACATTTTTCCAACTAAAATGGACCTCCTGCAATTATGTGCCCACCACGGTATTTCCGCATGTTGGATGCACATTTTAATTTTCTGAATTATGACACCTGTAAATCTTCTCCCGCAGCTTCTTCCCAAACTGTTGATATTCTATAGGGAGGATCTAGACCTTTGATCTATTTTCCTTTGTTGTCTAATCTCTCACTATTAGATATTTGTGGATCCATTCTCCATCGTCGATCTGAATTCCTTTGCGGAATGTTCTTCCTTCCACTATTCTTCTGCAGAACTTCTCTCGGCTGCTGGATCTTCTTACGCTTCATCTCATTTGTCCAAACCTACATAGGTTTAGATCTCAGTTCTCATCGATCCTTACAATAATTGACCTCTATAGACCCTAAATCTAGAACAACTCTACACATGCATTAATAGTTCATGAAATCTGAAGCAGATTATTCATTTAACTTTCCCCTTCAATTGATCAAAGGCTCAATCAACCGATCTTCATTTCCTCCCTCTCAAAATCCATCTTTCACATACGATCTTATCAACTATTAACAGGGAATAAATAAAACATTCATTTCATGAAATCATATATTCAAATAGGGATGAATTTGCAGATAGATATTTAGCCAAAATAGGCTTTTACATTCATACGTAGCAACTATACATACAAACTAATCTCAGAACCTGTGTTCTACTACCCTTAGGCCTAATACAACTTTAATTGGCCCTTCATTTGTTTCCTACGGGCCTTAATAACCTCTCTAAGTATGCTTATGTCCTCTATCTCTGTCCCCTCTCTATATTTTCTTTGTAGGCTTACATATATATATATACAAATAGAATTATGAAACCAATTATGGTTTAGATCCAACAAACACTTAACAATATCCTACAATTCATCAATTGTTATCTATTTTAAGTAACTTTGAATCCTATCTCAATGAGTCATTCCATTTGACATGTCTTACTTACATGACTCATCTAATGACTCACCATCACCTAGAATCACATATTTCACATTTATTTATAAAGTGATAGTTTGAATCCCATCAATTCAGAATTTAAGACCCCTTCTAGGCCTAATCAGACTTTGAACTTGAATTTGGATGGAGATAAGGATGCTCCTGCATCACATAGTTATGGATCCCATACGTGATTCATGAAACTCTTTCACTTTTCTGTCGAAGAATATTTCTGACATGTATTTCTCTTGAAAAATATTGTGAAATTTACTCCACCATATTTCTCTTAACTCATCTTTCTTGTTATGCTTCAAGTTTGTCCACCATCTAGCTACTTTTCCATTTAAGTTATAGATGGCTAGACGGGATTTCATTTCACTAGAATAGTTATGAAATCAAAAATATTCGCTCATATCGAGAATCCATTCTTCATCTTTCTCCCATGTGTTCATCTCTCCTTCATATAATGAGGCTTTTATTTTTCGGAACTATCCTTGGAGATGGTCATCATTTCTCAGTTTCTTTTTGCATGGAGAAAGAGAGTCATCACTAGAAGTACAATGATAATCTCTTTCTGGATGTTGGAGACATTTACCATCATACACACTCTTCAGTCAAATTGGCCTAGTTAAACCACTATCCTAAGTTTGATTGACATCAAGGAGCATTAATTACCATCATCCCAGTCACTCCCACGCCTACCTACAGTCAAGGAGGCTAACTTAGCCTTTCCTACAGTCAAGGAGGCTAACTGGAGCACTCCAGGGGTGATCTGGGTGACATTCATGCACCTAATTGCTAACTGGGGGTTACTTTCAGTTCAACCAATCAGTTACAGTCAGTTAAGGCGCCTCCATGCATTAAATATATTATTTAATCATTATTTATTAATTATTTTATTATTATTTAATGAACTGGAGTGAACTAGGTGCCTTCACCAACTTCTGATGGTCAGTTCAGCTTCAGTTAACCTCATTAAGGTTTATTAGAGTCATGCAGTACTAGCACTTGATGGTTGGTTGCTATGACATGTGTTTGATCTCCTTCAGTTGAGATTAAGTCATTTATTGCACTCCAACTTCAGTTAAGGATTGGTGAGTCAATTAAGGTTTTTTGTCAAGTGGTTAACTGAGTGGTATTGCATGGCAAAGAGTCAGTTAAGCTAGACTCATGCATGGGAATTCGAATTGTCCCTTAGTTATTCGAATTCTTCATTGAGTTAAGCCATGGCTCATGCATGGAATTGTAATCCTTTATTGTTTATATAATATACAGAGAGGAAACTTATTTGGTTCCTGAAAATTTCCAATTCATGAGTAATTGTTAATAATTCTTTGATGAGATTGAATCTTAGTTCCTAGATCATGTGCAAGAATTAATACTGGAGGTTTAGGGGTATGTTCTTATTTTCCTTCTTCTCTTGGGATTTTGGCACATTTATGATAAAATTATTTCTTGAAGCTATTTGTGGAATGAGTGGGTTTTCTCTGCAGGCTTCTTCCCGTGATGTTTCGCAGCAATGCTTCATTAATTTCTTGATGTTCCTTTCTTTCATTCAGATTATCATCTGTGAAAATTTGCAAGTCTGCTTCGAGACTCTATATGGTTTTAATTATATTAGAATTTAGTTCCACCACCAGTTCTGCTTCCTGGGTGGGGTTATTGAACTTTCCTTGTCGGTTCTTGTCTTCTTCAGTGTTCATGATCTGAACTGTTCTTTTAAAATCATGCAATTGCAATTTTATAACAACAAGAAAAATTTATGTTAGTTAACGATCTTTAAAAGCATACTTTCTTTTCCTTGCAATGAATGTCTGGTACGCCCATTTGGTCTCTTAGTGTTGAAACGGGGCTTTGATACCACTTGTAATATCCCCAAAATTTGAAAAAAAATAAAAATTATTAGCCTAGTCAAATACTACCTGAACTGGGCATTATCTTAACTTATGTGGAATATGGCTTACTTTGTTTCACTGTACTGTATTTTCGTAATTTGTTCTTCCTTCTTTATCTATCTTTTCCCGATGTCATTATTAGTGTAATTATATGTTCTCGTTATGTTGCTTAATAGTTGAGTTCGATGGTTATGTATTTATATGTATGTATGTACATTCAATTGCTTACTAATTGGTTATAAAGTTTGATTATTGTTTTATGAATAATTTTGACTTAACTTGTATTGTTAAGGGTGGAGTAGCGAGACTTGTTTCCCTTGTAAAAACACTAGAAAGGTAACTATTTTTACTTGTCGTTACATGGCTTACTTAGTTCTTATTGAACTAATGCATTTATTTCCTTGTTGCTTGCTGGTACACTTAACGACAGAAAACTAACTATGATGGTGAAACAAAAGACATACTACCTAGGTTTAACTATCTCACATATTGGATGACGAATAGACTTACAACCCTCGCTTAGTGATTATCATTACGATTGTTAGCACTACTATTTACTCAAGGCTGGGTTTTATTATGCCTATGTTTGTACTGTTTACCATTATTGCTTATGGTCTTATGACCTTGATTTAATTATACCTACACTTTAACATTTACATGGTATAATTGGCTTTGTATAAGGCTTAACAAATTATATAGTATCCCTATGTTCATTATGGTCCTTGTGTATAATTCAAAGGAATAATGTAAGCCATTCATGGCATATTACATATGCCACGAATTATGGATTATCCTATGTCTATGTTACCAACGTTCGAGTTTATGATTTGTATGGTGGTCAATTGTTGCAATGCAATTTGGGTTGGCATAAACCATAGACTTTGGGTTTTGATTTCACGTAGTGGAGGCCAGGGTGGAGAATTTAATGTGCCTTGGAGAGCGGGGGTCTCGAGCCCTAGGCTTGGAGTAGCGTGAAGGTATGGGTCATTTGAGATTATGCAGTGTGAGCTATGTTCAGCTCTATGTTTTGCACTATGGCATGAAGTTTGGAGTCTTGAAGCTCTTTGAAGGTATGTCCTTCGATATGGTTGTGCTGCACTTGTTTTATGGTTTCATTTGGGAGGTTTATCATACTCCTCATCTGTGTTCTAGTTTGTTGCAGGTCATAGGGTCCTTACGGGCATGGGTCATGGGTCTTCATGGCGGCCAACATGTTACCCTTTATGGATAATCCCTACTATAAACAAGTGGGTGTTGTGATAGACTGTGAAGCTCTTCGTTAGATAAATTAAAACCTTTCCCTTCCTAAATGTTTGTGTACTTAAAAAAAAAAGATATTATAAAAAATAATAAAACATTATAAAAAAATAACATGGCGACAAAAAATAGATTCTCAATCTTTACACTCTAAAAATGGGTTTGTACCTAGAGAGATTTGATCCCTCTCAGTGCTTGGTAGATCACCTTTTAAGATGGATCTATGCTGGTATGTAAATTTCTCAAGATATGAATCCGAATTTTATCTATTATACACCACAAATGATTAGTTGTAAATATCAAAATATTAGTTATAATTATTTCATTTACCAATTAAATGACTCGCACACCCACTTAACTTCTATTCAGTGAACACCGATAGGCCAAAAATTAAGTTCCACAATGAATTTATATGTTACTTGTTTTTAACATCATCTAAGAGTTATCCATGCATCAACTCATAGTCCTCCATGCATAAGCTACTAGTTATTTTTATATTCATTTTTTTTACAATTACTAAGTTTGAATTTTGAATAAATGCCATAAAATCAATATGGATAGTACATTTGTCTCATCCTTATGCAATCTAGAAAAAACATAGATGCTAGTCCACCACAAATTCTAAGAAATAAACACCTATCAGTGTAAATATTTAGTAATTCTAGATTCTTCTTCATTTATCTTTCACATCATCAAAGTTATTACCATCAAAGGAATATAATTTGAATTTCGAAACATATAAAAGGTAATATTTACACACCATGAAGTTATATAAATATTTTAATTTATATATTCTAAAAACAAATATTGTATAAATGCTTTAATTTATATATCCTAAAAATATATATATATATTAAGTAGTTTGAAAAAACATATCAAAATACTCATATTTTCTTAAGTTTTGTGAATCTTTCATTTTTATATTTTAGTAAAACAAATACTAACAAGATAAAAACAAGAGTGGAGCAAAATATTACCAAGTGCTAAAATGCCATAAAACAAAGAGAATGAGTTAGCTTCAAGCATATAGTATTATTCAATGGAAAATCTTATATACAAATGTTGTCACCTAGAAGAATGTAACTCCAATGGTAGATAGAAATCTTATTGAACTAATGCATTTCTTTCCTTGTTGCGTGTAGTTGCACTTGACGACGGAAAACTGACTATGATGGTGAAACAAAAGACATACTACCTAGGTTCAACTATCTCACAGCTTGGATGACGAATAGATTTACATCCCTCACTTAGCACTGATTATTATTACAGTTGTTAGCACTACTGTTTACACAAGGTTGGGTTTTATTATGCCTATGTTTGTACTGGTTACCATTATTGCTTATGGTCTTATGACCTTTATTTAATTATACCTGTACTTTAACATTTACATGGTATAATTGGCATTTTATAAGGCTTAACATATTATATAGTAGCCCTATGTTCATTATGGTCCTTGTGTATAATTTTAGAGGAATACTGTAAGCCATTCATGGCATATTACATATGCCATGAATTATTGCTTATCCTATGTCTATGTTACCAACATTGGGGTTTGTGATTTTCATGGTAGTCAATTGTTGCAATGTGATTTGGGATGGCATAAAATATAGAGTTTGGGTTTTGATTTCACGTAGTTGAGGCCAGGGTGGAGAATTTAATGTTCCTTGGAAAGAGGGGGTGTCAAGCCCTAAGCTTGGAGTAGCGCAAAGGTATGGGTCATTTGCGATTTTGCTGTGTGAGCTATGTTTGGCTCTCTGGTATGCACTATGGAATGAAGTTTGGATTCTGGAGGAAATTTGAAGGTATGTCCTTCGATATGGTTTTGATGCACTTGTTTTGTGGTTTTAGTTGGGAGGTTTAGCATACTCATCATCTATGTTCTGGTTTGTTGCAGTTCACAGGGTCCTTACGGTGTGGGTCGCGGGTCTTCAAGGTGGCCAACACATTACCCTTTATGGGTAATCCCTTATATAAACAAGTGGGTGTTGTGACAGAGTCTAAACCTCGTCGTTAGATAAATTAAAACATTTCCCTTCCTAAATGTTTATGTACTTTAAAAAAATAACATATTATAAAAAATAATAAAACATTATAAAAAAATAACATGCCAACACAAATTAGATTCTCAATGTTTACAGTATAAAAATGGGTTTATAGCTCGAGAGATTTGATCCCTCTCAGCACTTGGTATATCACCTTTTAATATGGATCTATGCTGGTATGTAAATTTCTCGAACTATGAATCCAAATTTTATCTATTATACTCCACAAATTATTAGTTCTAAGTATCAAAATATTAGTTATAAATATTTCATTTATCAATTAAATGACTAGCACACCCACTTAACTTATGGTTGGTGAACACCGATAGGCCACAAATTAAGTGTCACAATGAAGTTACATGTTACTTGTTTTTAACATCAGCTAAGAGTTATCCATGCATCAACTCCTAGTTATCGATGCATAAGCTACTAGTTATTTTTATATTCATTTTTTAACAATTACTAATTTTGAATTTTGAATGAATTCCATAAAATCAATATGGACAGTACATTTGTCTCATCCTTATGCAATCTAGAAAAAACATAGTTGCTAATCCACCCCAAATTCTAAGAAATAAACACCTATCAGTGTAAATATTCAATAAGTCTAGATTCTTCTTCATTTATCTTTCACATCATCAAAGGTATTACCATCAAAGGAATATAATTTGAATTTCAAAACATATAAAAGGTAATATGTACACACCATGAAGTTATAAAAATATTTTAATTAATATATTCTAAAAACAAATATTTTATAAATATTTTAATTTATATATCCTAAAAATATATATATATATTAAGTAGTTTGAAAAAACATATCAAAATACTCATATTCTTTTAAGTTCTGTGAATCTTTCATTTTTATATATTAGTAAACCAAATACTAACAAGATAAAAAATAATACTGGAGTAAAAGATTACCAAGTGCTAAAATGCCATAAAACAAAGAGAATGATTTAGCTTCAACCATACAATATTGTTTAATGGAAAATCTTGTATACAAATGTTGTCACCTAGAAGAATGTAAATCCAATGGTAGCTATAACTCTTATTGAACTAATGCATTTCTTTCCTTGTTGCGTGTAGGTGCACTTGATGATGGCAAACTGACTGTGATGGTGAAACAAAAGACATACTTCCTAGGTTCAACTATCTCACATCTTGGATGACGAACAGACTTACCGCCCTCACTTAGTGATCATTATTACGATTGTTAGCACTACTGTTTACGCAAGGTTGGGTTTTATTATGCTTATGTTTGTATTGGTTACCATTATTGCTTATGGTCTTATGACCTTGATTTAATTATACCTCCACTTTAACATTTACATGGTATAATTGGCAATGTATAAGGCTTAACATATTATATAGTAGCCCTATGTTCATTATGGTCCTTATGTATATTGACAAAGGCATAATGTAAGGCATTCATGGAATATTACATATGCCAAGAATTATGGTTTATCCTATGTCTACATTACCAATGCTGGGGTTTATGATTTGCATGGTGGTCAATTGTTGCAATGCTATTTGGTGTGGCATAACTATAGAATTTCAATTTTGATTTCATGTAGTGGAGGCCAGGGCGGCGAATTTAATGTGCCTTGGAAGCAGGGGTCTCAAGCCCTAAGTCTGGAGTAGCATGAAGGTATGGGTCATTTGCGATTTTGTTGTGTGAGCTATGTTCGGCTCTCTCGTCTGTAGTATGGCGTGAATTTTGGATTCTGGAAACGGTTCTAAGGTATGT
The DNA here is from genome assembly GCA_001517045.1 of Pseudotsuga menziesii. Taxonomy (NCBI): domain Eukaryota; kingdom Viridiplantae; phylum Streptophyta; class Pinopsida; order Pinales; family Pinaceae; genus Pseudotsuga; species Pseudotsuga menziesii. The sequence continues at coordinate 113,005 of LPNX010342050.1, forward strand.
CCTTCGATGTGTTTTTGATACAATTGTTTTGTGGTTTCAATTGGTAGATTTCTCATACTCCTCATCTTCATTCTAGTTTGTTGCAGGTCATAGGGTCCTTACGGTGGGGTTCATGGGTCTCCAGGGTGGTCAATGTGTTACCCTTTACAAGTAAGCCCTGTTGTAAACAAGATGAAACTTGTTTCTTCTTGCGTGTGGGTGTTGTGATAGAGTGTGAAGCTCATCGTTAGATGAATGCTTGGTTTGGGTTTATATGGTTGCGATTTGAAAATGGGCTATCTGTAATTTCTTGTAAAGCATCCAGTTATGCGTCTATCATTTAGGGTTTTTGGTTGGGTTGGCACCTTCGGTCCAAGACTATTTTTATTTCAATTATGTAAATGAATACTCTGTCGCTATCGTTGGCCATGGTGAATAATATAGACTCTGCATTTTTGTGTAAATTAATGTGTATGGTAAATGGTTACAACACCATTACTTGCAATGGTGCAATTGCTTGACTGTATATTTTTGTATGTATTTTGTAATGGTTAAATGGTAATTAAATCGTTACTGTGAATGCATCGTGGTTATGATTCTTTAGCTTGGCACTAGTTTGACTCTGTGTAGATTTGTATTTCTTGTTTAAGTTCTTAATGTGGGTATGTTAGCAGCGTTACTTGGCCTTTAGAGCCATGCCATTGATGGAAATGGCATCCTGCCATTTTAGAGTAGCGATTGTGTAAGATTTGAATGAAATGTGGTTTTATGGTTATTCGTAGCATTTAAATCCATACCTATGTATTTAATTGGGAACGACTATGACTGTGGGGTTTACCCTATCATTGCTATTACTTAGCACATATAGGGCTTTATTGAATTATGTTAAGGGTTTAGGGGTTTTGTATACAAATGGCCATGAGCCATGAAATGAATACAGCGTGTAATTTTAACTTGGGGTTTTATTAATGTACGGAGTTATAATGTTTTACAACCTGTATATTGGTTTGGTAATTGATATGGGAAATGTTGGCAGGGAAATAGTTTCAGTCTATTTTTACTCTTATGGCATTTGATTTTAATAGTGTGGTCTGTGTAGAATATTAATGAATTGTTACAGCATTTGGTAAAGATGTTAGTGAATCCTACAGGATTCGATGTGGTTATTTTTAAATGTATCATGGGTTTTAAATTTGTGATCTTCACAGGATTCGATGTTGGGCCATGTTGGTTGTAAAGGATATGTGAAATAATTTAGGTTGTCATAAATTCCCACAGGATTTGATCCTGTTACCCCTTTTCATTTATACGATATATTTAATGAGTTCGGTGATTAGATTTAGGGTTAATTTATTTTGTTGAAAACTCCATTATGAGATGTGATTTGGATAATCATATTTTATGTTTTAGGTGTATAGTTTGGTTATTATGAATGCGACATTTGTGCCCACAGACCTTAGAGGTCTTCAATGGTTTAATCATGATATTTGATATTACTGTTTAATTATGATAATGAGCATGATTTGTTTATAGTCTTGTTTATTACCTACAGACCATTAGAGGTCTCGATGGCTTTAGCTTGGCACTTATTTTGTTTATGAAGTGGAAAAGATTTGGTTACAGTTCTGTTTTATAATAAACAATGGAATGGTTTGTTTTTAGTTTTTTTATTTATAATATTCTAATTTACTGTGTTAGTAATTTATATTTATGTTCTAAGGTTATGTTTATAGACTATATGAATACTATAGATACCAGTTGGTTATTTTATATTAAATATAGGGCCGCTGGAAATATGAAATATGCCAGTAGAATTAATATATATAGGCTTTGTTTTGAGTAGTTCTAGGTTTTGGAAAATAAATTTAAAGACAGGAAATAAATTGCATACATGAACTTAGAAATAAAAACATAAACCCTTAAATTATAAAATGGAAATGAATTGCAGAAATAAACTAGAAAACAAGATCCTTAAATACTTGGTTAGGAAATGAATTTCAGAAATGAACTAGAAAAAAACCCTTACATTAATAGACAGGAAATGAATTGCAGAAAAGATAATCTTATAGTAGACAGTTACTTAAATAATTATCTAGAATTCAACCTACTCTACCATAGTAAGACTATTACAGTATAAAAGGGAAAAATCAAGAACCTAGTACCTACAAGATGAAACTATTGCAATGGCTAAAAACCTGGACACTTAAATAACCAACATTGAAAAATTCATAGGTAGATATGACCTCTGTTTAGATAACTGAATCACTTGGGAACTACCACATTCCACCCAGCACTGACCCAGAACTGAACTTGGTTTCTATCCAGATCCCCTCGAGCGGGTTCCAACATGAAAGTAGCTTAGATATCATAATTTAAGGCTTCCCTAATTGGGATATCAGTTTTTGAATCAGTTCTCATTTTTAATCTTAGGAAAAATGTTCTCCAAGAACTCTCTTAATAATAATCAAGAAGAATATGGAAGATCCCCAAGCCTCTCTTTGGCTTGGGTCTTTATACGAAAGCTTTTTATTCAAAGGGGAAGTTAAATCAAGAATCATTTGATTTCTTGATTTAACCCTTTTATTTAATTTAGGCACTTTTAATATTTAACATAGGAACTTTTAACTAGTTCCTATTTGGACTCTTGTAGGTATTTTAATATTTGATTCTCTTTTAGTAATAATAATAATAGATGGAGCCTTTCCTTATTTGTTATAGCTGTTAATATTATTACTAGGCTTAATCTTTATACATATCATGTACAAACTATATACTTATAGATATCAATTGTTAAAATTTGTCTTTAGGTATCATATAACATGATCCCTAAACTTTGGACATTTTATTTATTAAGGCCTTCAGGTAATGGTTAGGTCTACTAGGCTAGGCAACTCTAAACATCCTTGCATGTTGGATTCCCTCATATAACATGTTAGTTCTCTAGTACTTGATGACATATAGAAATTCAAAATTTCATTTAATCACTGAAAAATAACACATATGAGATCAATATTTTACTCGAGTCATTTTCACTCGACATTATTAATTCTTTTCAATAACTCCTATCACTTATCCAGAGCCCATAGTCAACGCTAAAAAATAGGGAGTAACAAACTTAGTGCAATTCCAGAGCTCCTCACTCAACACTAATGCTAGGATGTAGTTGTAGGATACACCTAGGGACACAATGGCCAAGGATCCTATGTTCCTGAGCTTATGCTCAACATCAACTTGGAATGCTCCAGGGATTATGCCCAACACTTCCAATTTTATCTTTTCATGTGCTTGAGAGATTTATGCTCAACACAAAGGTTTTCATAACTCATGTGTTCCAGAGCTTATCGCTCAACAAAAATATAAACACTCATGTGGTTCAGAGATTCACTCTCAACACAAACATCAAATACCCATGTGATCCATAGCTCCTCGCCGAATACAAAACATCTCATCAATCATGTCCTTCAAGGTTCATGCCCAACACATAAAATCATACATCAAACATATGTAATTGGATTACACTCAATATATCAAATAAATCATCATGTTCATATGCAGTGGGGTCTTTGACCCAATATATCAAATAACACATCAACGTAACAAAATAATCAATGGGGCTTATGCCCATAAGTGTTAGGTCAAAATTTGGGATATTACATTTGCGTAGACTTTATCCCAAGCAAATATACTTCCACAAGGTTGGATATGCCTCTCCCAATCCAGACACATGAATTTTGTTGGAATTTCATAAAGATGTTTGCGTCTAGTGTAAATTAAAAGAATGAAGATAAGTCCTCAAGTAGGGTTTGTGTAAGAATAAACAACTGCCCTCCTTCCAAAGTCTCACGTACATCCTATTAGATATGGAGAATGGATAACTTCATGGTTGTCTACAACACATATCATCCCCTAGAAGGGGATTTTTTAAGGATTCTAATATTATACTTAAGTCTAGTATTCTAGGTGATTGTTTTGGATTGAAAAAAAACATGTTTATTGATAGGTAGGCAAATATTAAATATGAAACATAAAATTAACACTAAAATGTGTAAATTTTGGCGAATATTAAGATAAAAAAACATATTTTATGTAAATATAGGTGATATTAGACACTAAAAATGACCAAATAGCAAATTTATGTTTTGAAAAAACCCCAAAAAATATCCATTCGCCCCTAAAACTTACTGTGTCCCTTAGTCTTGCTTTTGTTGCAACAACTTCACTGAAACTTGAGAGCTCTATTTTTCTGCAAATGAAATTTGTTATTTTTTTATTGGTCCTAAGAAAAGCATTATACAAACCAGCAAGATGAGATGTGTAACTTTTTCAATGCACATTCTAGAGCTGGCATGTGTCCTTTTAAAAAACATTATTATAAAAAAATAAAATATTATAAAAAATAATAACAAATTATAACAAATAACATGTCCAATCAAATTATATTTAAAAAATTTACAAAAATTAGATAAATTAAAACCTTTCCCTTCCTAAACGTTTGTGTACTTTAAAAAAAATAATAAGATATTGTAAAAAATAATAAAACATTATAAAAAAATAACATGCCGACACAAATTAGATTCTCAATGTTTACACTTTAACAATGGGTTTGTACCTAGAGAGATTTGATCCCTCTCAGCACTTGGTAGATCACCTTTTAAAATGGATCTATGCTGGTATGTAAATTTCTCAAACTATGAATCCAAATTTTATCTATTATACTCCACAAATTATTAGTTATAAATATTTCATTTATCAATTAAGTGAATAGCACACCCACTTAAATTTTGGTCGGTGAAAACTGATAGGCCACAAATTAAGTGCCACAATGAAGTTATATGTTACTTATTTTTAACATCGACTTAGAGTTATCCATGCATCAACTCCTAGTTATCCATGCATAAGCTACTAGTTATTTTTATATTCATTTTTTTTTACAATTACTAAGTTTGAATTTTGAATGAATGCCATAAAATCAATATGGATAGTATATTTGTCTCATCATTGTGCAATCTAGAAAAAACATAGATTCTAGTCCACCCCAAATTCTAAGAAATAAACACCTATAGTGTACATATTCAATAATTCTAGATTCTTCTTCATTTATCTTTCACATCATCAAAGATATCAACATCAAAGGAATATAATTTGAATTTCAAAACATATAAAAGGTAATATCTACACTCCATGAAGTTATATAAATATCTAATTTATGTATTCTAAAAAAAATTGTATAAATATTTTAATTTATATATCCTAAGAAAAATATCTTAAGTAGTTTGAAAAAACATATCAAAATACTCATATTTTATTAAGTTTTGTGAATCTTTCGTTGTTACATTTTAGTAAACCAAATACTAACAAGATAAAAAATAAGACTGGAGTAAAAAACTACCAAGTGCTAAAATGACATAAAAAAAAGAGAATGAGTTAGCTTCAACTATACAGTATTGTTTAATGAAAAATATTGTATACAAATGTTGTCACATAGAAGAATGTAACTCCAATGGTAGCCAACACTCCTTTTTAGTGATGGGTCATTTTAAAGTCTCTTAAATTGCTTTCTAACTAACTTGGAATGATGAGGAGAAAAAATTGGTTCTTCAGGAAGAAATCAAGGGAGCTTTGTGATGCCAAAGGATGATAAGAATGAATGTGGTGTATGAGATCTCAAACTAATTATTGCAACATAAACTTGATGTAGATTTCACTTATGAAATGTATGGTCATTACTTCCATTTATAGGCCAAATGGAGATCTTCGAGCCTCTAGTTCTCAATCAAAATGCTTCATCACATGAGGTAGTATTAGAGGTAAAAGTATGGGGCTAAAAATTCTCCCAAGAATGTGAAGAGGCCAATTCAATATTTTGGACCCAAAATGTGGTTTTGAACCTTCAATGCATTGTAGAACATTAATTTTCCTTTGACTAGTTTATCTAGGTGGATCTGAGAACACTCAAAAAAATCATAGTCTCAAATGTTTATGGAAATGGATTCATTACGTAGATATCGGTGAGATATTTCCAGAACAATTTGAATAAAGCCAAAGAAAGTTCGTATTACAAAGTTATTATGTTTTGAATTTTTTGTGAACTAGTAAAAAAAAATGAATGTAGGGCAGCCACATGGCACCCCAAAGGGTGACATGTGGCATTATATGGATGCTAATGTGGAATTATATATAGGTACAAGTGGAAGGCTACATAAGTGACATGTTGCAAACAAGTGCCACATGAGGCGTGACATGTAGTGGCGGTAGTCAATGGGTGGCTGCCACATGGTCAAACTAGGTGGCCCAATGTGGGATATGGATCAAAAAATTGGTAAGGCTGGTTTGAAGAAGATTGAAACCCATCATCACTTGATAAACAACTTGAAAACTTAACTATTAGAACATTAACTTTTCCATTGAATGGTTAATTTAATTTATGTTATTTAATGTTTATTTTTATAACAATCTATCAAAGGAAAAGGTCTATGGGATTTGGACTGCCAACCAATAACCATATATTCCAAAATATTAACCACTATACCATCGATTTTGGTTATTCCATAATGTGGAATTTAATTAGTTTTGTTTCAAAGTTAATTCTTGTTATAAAAATTCCAATGAATTTAGATATGATTTGGGGCCTGTTCAAAGTATGTGCAGGAATTTTGAGGAGAAATGTGACAATACAATGCATGGATCCTAAGGATTTGAACAATCATTTTTGCAGAGTATTAGTGTTCCTTGTTGTGCATTCCAAAGGTGGGTCATGGGGACCTTTTTAGGACATAGGAAACTTTATACTCATTTTGCTCAAAATTTCAAGAGGGTTCTTAGGCCATGTCTATTATTTGTTTAAATGTGTCAGGAAATTAAGTGGAATTCTTTGTCTATAGTCTCATTCTACATGCCAAAGGATATATTTGGACACTTATTCAGAACATAGTCTAGTTTAAATAATTTTTCTTCTCAATTATTCAAGACGAGTCTGATGGTGACGAGTGTTTCTGCACTTGATTAGAAAAATATGAGGTTTCAAATTGACAAGCTTCGCACATAAACCAGGGAAATATAGTGCTGACATATAGCATATTTCAGAAGGATGACATATTTACAATCAAAATTTTTAGTTTTCTCGAGATAATATCATTATAAAATTTGCACCTAAGTTCGTGTAGCAAAAAAATAAGGGATTCTTCAAAATACAAGTTGTAAGTGTTTACTCTTGTATCACATTTTCTATTCAGTTGTTTCTTTTTGTATTTGAAAAGGGATATCAAGTTGTAGGATTGTTAAGGATTCAATGGGCCCTTTGTGTAAAGGAGAATTCAGAAATTGATGGCTTGTTGAAGTATCCATGTGCCTTTTCTAAATTAAAGGAAAATCAATAAAGGGGTCTAATTGTTGGAAGGAGGAACCAAACACATATCCCAATATTGGTGAACTCCATTAACAATCGTTGTCTCATATTATTGCCATGTTTTTTCTCATGTGCTATTTGATTCCACACTTCATTCAAGCAAGTTGTTTATGTAAGTTAAGTTCATTAGTCAAAGTGTTTGGTTAAGTAAGTTAAATCAATTAATTATGAAGTGCACTCTTAATAAAAGGTCATGGTTACCAAAAAAAATTCTATATCAATGCATGCTTAAATTGTAAATAGATGTATTAAATTTTTCAGCTCACTACTATGGATGTATGACTTTCGAGACTTTTACCTATATGGATCTTTGCATGTTTCCTTAGAAAATCTAGGTGGTTGTTAATTAAGGATTTCTTTATTCTAGGTTCATTTCCTAGTTTGAATATGGTGAAGATGATGCTAATGAATTGCATGTTGGATGTAAGTGATTTCCTTCTTGAATAACATTGTCAAAACATCGTATGTGTGCGACATTTGGGAGATAATAGATTGTACTTCCACATAACACATGAAAAACACAAACCTAACTCTTAAATTCCTTATATGAAATTGTGTCTCTACTTGTTTATTTCAAATTCTTCATCCCATATTGAGGCTCATAACGTACATATTTTCTATAATAATTACATTAATTCTAATATTTATCCAACTACAAATTAACTTTATCATTGTTTTTTATGTTTCTGGTTCACCGTAATCTTATATTTTTATCTAACATATATTTGATCCTTAAAGCATTGCATTATTCTATTATTGTTGGTATCAATAATGCTCTTCTTATTGTTTGTATCATCAATGCTCCAAAATCATAATTTCCCCATTTAGAGTGAGGGTTAATGCTCCAAAAGACATAAATATCCTACTAAAGTGGGGGATTTGAGCCTAAGGATGACATTATTATTGTTGGGGGGATTTCTCCTCAACTTTCCATCATTTTTGTTTTTTAGCAAAAGTATATTACATCAATTTATAAATACAAGGAAACGCGATTTCTCTTTTTCTTTTTTCCAAAATTATATTACATCAATTTATAAATACAAGGAAACACGATTTCTCTTTTTCTTTTTTCCAAAATTATATTACATCAATTTATAAATACATGGAAACATGATTAAAAAATAATAGAAACATTACGCATGCTATGTTAGAACTAAAAACTTAAAACCATATCTATCCATGCAATTATCATGTGTTAAGTTCCATGTTTCTATATTACACATCAAGGCATACATCACGGATATTTATTGCAGTAATAACCATAAACATACTATTCACAAGTATTCAATACCATTTATTTTTATAAAATCCATCATATATAATTTTTTGTATTCAGACCCATTTCATTTATTTTTACAATATCCATGATATATTTTTTTGAGAACCCTTTAAATAATTGTATTAAAAGAAACAAGTGACAACTCCTAAGAAAAAAATACATCCAAAATTTTGGGCTAGAGCCATAATGTTCACTATTTGCCTCATTACAAATTGTTTATCATAAAAAATTAAAGCTTTAATACTATTGCTAGAAACTATGTATTGATATCGATAGTATCTGACAAAGTTCAGTAAAACAAACCTAATTTGAAATAACATTACCGAAGTATAAAATCAAAAGAATCATGGGAATTTTTCTTCCAATTTGTGTTGCAGATAAGAAATGGAGATCCTTTAGTTTCTTGTAATTAAGTCTTCATTTGCATATTATTGACTGGTTCTTCCAAGGATGCAATTTTGGTTTCCAGATCCTCTGAGTGTGCTTGCTGATGTTCATGGCTTTATTCCATAGTTTCAAGTTGATACTAGAAGTCACCATGCTCCTGTAATCAATTTCTATGTTCCTCTTCCTATCGATTTTGTTGTCATTTCTCTAATCTAATAAAGTTTTGTTACATATGTTTAAATTTCCTCTTAAGGCGAAAAAAACTTGGATGAAAGGAACCACATTCCATGCATCACCCAACATACTACATCATCCTCTTGGATGTCACTTTCCATTTTGTCCTTAACCATGTAATGACCAATCTCCTCATACACAAACATATCTCTCTCCTTGCCGAAGTGGAGCAATCCCATAAAATTCATAGATTTTTTAATGCAAATAAGGCTCATGGAAGAGCATTGAGAATAATGATTTCCACTCATGGATAGGCCAAACTTATGGCTCCTAGATCATCCTTACTAAATCATTACTTGAACCCACTTTAAAAACCAATCATCTACTAATGAGGAGTATAACCCCTAAGGGAGAAAGAATGATCACTTTGGACAATTGATTTTCCATAATGCCACTAAATGCTCACTTTGAACCATCCACCAAGATGACAAGCCACTTGCCTCCTTATCATTTCCAAGTATTAAAGTCTGATTATCCGTAATTCTTCTAACTTGTATGGATTTACCACAATTTGGTCCTCGGGAACATCCAATTATGGAATTTCATCATAGAGGTAATCCAAATTTGAAAGGAGGTGGTTCCCCTTCGGTCTTAAGGTGGCCAAGTTTGCTAGAGCATCAACCTCTTTATTATAATGTCAGAAGAATTGAAATAAATCCATATTTTTCATGTGCTTCAGTTCATCCCAAATGTGATGCTGAATTTTTCTAGTGGGAAAGATCTAAATGGAATGCAGCAAGACATTGCTTTGGTGAAAATATTTGAATCTCCAATTTTTTGATAAAAATATTCAAATCTCTAGTATGACACCCCACGTGCTCTTGTCACCCCTGGATTACCTTTATATTCTCCATCAAAAAATAGGATTTTCTTATGTTCATTCATTTTACAATATCCCAACTTGATCATTCATACAAATCTCCCAACTTTGGGGACCTCTCAACTGAAAGACTTGAGGCTTAAAAGTTAGATAGAAGGAGCTTAGCCATTTTGTTATTCATGTGAGAGAATAGAAACAAGAGTTGGGATAACTCATTAAGCATGCAAAAACTCAGGGAGAAGAGATTTGGCCCTCCTACCTACAAGGGAAGGAGAATATTGAATATCTTCGAAAATCAGGTGATTACAAGCCAACCAAAGTCTCCAACATATAAATTTAGGAAGAGTCAACCATATTTTTTAAAGGATTTTTTTCCTTTAAGAGTAAGAGAATAGGCATGCTCCCAATGCGACAAGAAATATGAAGGAGAATGTTGTGGAACAAAGAAAGAGTGAATGAGGTTCAGACCTTCTTCCTAAGCCTTATTTGTGAAAGGAAATTCAACCAAAATATGATCAATAGTTTCTTCAATTTTTTTACATAGGACACATCTGGTTAGTGCAAGTATTCCTTTTATTTTTAAATGTTCACCTCCAAGATTCTTTACATGCACCATCGTCCAACAAAATAAGTTGAATTTTAGGGTCCAACATTGTTTTTCCACATTATTTTTCAAATAAGCATATTTGAGGAGTTACACAAGAGAAGTTGCAAGGTTTCATAGTACTACTTGACAATCTAGAATCCTTATTTTTTCCTCCACCCTCTGAGATCTTTCTTATGATTTGCAATAGGATATTTCTCTTTCATTCTGGACTTTAGGGAATCTAGATCAACAATCAACCTATATGGGATGTAAGGGAAGGATCATCCAATCAACTAATTTGTTTGAGGATCCCACTGACATATATCTTCCAATAGATTTTCGTCATTGTTGATCAACCAATATTTAATATCCCTTATCCATGAAATGAGCCCAAAGGTTGGTCCTACAGAATTGAATCCTCACAAAGATTGATTTAATTCCCATTCCTAGGGATTCAATACAACATCCTACTAAAACAACACTTCTAAATCATGGATCCATGTCTTGATTTGGGGATAAATTTGGGGATATTCTGCACATATTCGGTTTCCTTTCTCTTAAGTACTTATTTTGTAGAACTTGGGGTTCCCAAATTTTATTTGTTGAGTATATTTTCGATAATAAATTTGCTCCAAATTCCCATTTTTTAGTTGAACATATTTAATTTCCAATCCTCCCTGATCTAGATTCCCTCTGATTGTATTGTAGCTAACAAGAGAGAACTTATGCTTGTTTTTCTTCCTCCCTTTCCATAGAAAGTTCCTTATCATGTTATTTATTTGTTGATGAATAGAGATCGGGGAAAGAAGAATCTAATAGAGGAAAAGAGGCATAGAAAAGATAATTTTTTTAATGAAAGTCTGTCTTCATATAGGATCAATCCAATTCAAGCCCCAATTCGGGATTCTCTTAGAGATATTATGCGTTACTTCTTATCAGTTCCCTTTCTTATGTTTTTCGTAGAAATTAGAACACCTAAGTATTTAATTGTGTCCCAAACCCTAGAACCTTGAAATCGAAAAATTTGTTGAATATGAGAAACTTAATATTTCCTGGGACATTCCAACCATAGATGTGATTGTTCCTACTATTATTGTTGTTTCCTTAGGATTGACAAACACAATGCATTATATCATGAAACTTCTTGACAACAATTAAAGAATCCCCACCAGTGAGGAGAGCATCATCTGCAAATCACAAATGATTAATTATTTTCACTCTTGTTGGAGGAGCCTAAGTCGGCTAGTTGAGTAGGTCCTTCAGTCAACTAATTATAAAACAATAGATTATGTCAGCCTCATAGGTCGTGTCAGTTAACTGAACTAACAAGTAGTTATGTAACTGATTGTAAATCTTATATATAGGCTGTAGAGATAGATAAAGAATTGGTTTTGTTGGATGTATGAACCCCCATGTGTTCTTGAATAACATAAGAATTTGTTATTCTTTCTACCATTCCTTGTCTATTATCTATATCATTATTTATATGAATCTATAATATGTATCATTGGTAACCTTGCAATATGATTTATTACAATATTGGTTTTGTTACCGATGCTACATGTATCACATGAAAAATACTATAACCCTGATGATATCATAGCAAGAGATTAAGGATTGGTGGGAGTGAAAAATAATGAACTACCTACAAAATTACGCTAGAAGAAACAAGCTGGCTATTGCTCAAGCAAAGGAAAAATTTTTCTCTTAAACAAGTGAAACTTTTGTCGAATCCATCCATTATGTACTCAAGAAAATCCTGGATGAAAAATATGGTAGATGAAAATGAATTACAATTACGCTAGAAACTAACCAGAGGAGGTCATACAAATTAGTTGGAGTGGTTCGAAAGAATTGCTGAGGAATTCTATGAAGAACAAACTGTCGAGGAACGAGTCTCTGTTGATAACATTAAGGAGACATTCTACAATGACCTCACTGAACAATTTATTTGTTTGTTCTCAACACTTTTGTTTCATATTCCTGATTGACAATGGAGCGAGACATATTGTTGAAGCTAAAACAATGTTGCTAATGCCACCAAGAAACATGAACTTAGAAGCAAAGAAAAAAGAGTGGGAAAAATACGTACAAGAGAGAGAGTGAAAATACTTCCTCAATAAATGAAAATTTGCACCCTAGCTTACTAAAAATATTTCAGGTCTATAATGGGGGTTAGTTGATCACGTTCTGGTAAGGTAGAGAAATAACCGTCGACCAATGAAAAACATGACATGGCCAACAATGGAAAATTAAAAAAAGGAAAAAAGTAGAACAATGACACAAAAAATCACTCCAGATATCTAGAGGATCGAGCAAGAAAAGAGAAGGAATAAGAAGGAAGAAATAAGGGAGCAATCTCTTGTACTCTAGAGAGAAATAAAGATGAGTATGGTGACAAAAATAGAAGAAAATACATAAAGGTCGAGTCATGATTGACAAGAAAAGGGTGTTGAAGAGGATGTGTCACTTATGGAAGAATACTTGTGGATAGAGCAGAGTAGAGATATCCAAGTAACTATACTTGAACCTATAGTACCACATTTCTTGTTACATCTGAATCAGTGTTGGTAGGGGTTTTTGACACATTAGTTGCGCAGCATCACAGATGTTGCACAAGCTCAAAATACATCGCACAAGCGGAGAATATACTATTTTTCATATTTTGTGTCACCTTTTTGTATTTTGGGCCATATTTTGTGGATATTGGTCGTGATTTGGTGCAGATATTGGTCATGATATGGTAGATTCGGTTAAGAATTGGTTAAGAATTAGTTAGAAGTGGACCTTGAATGTAAAGGCGCAAACCTATAAATAGAAGTAGAATTGCAAGTGTTAGATAGATTTTGATGAAGATCAATCAATGAGAGAGATATAGAGAGACTGGAAAAGGAAATTAAAGAGAACTTATTGAATTGTGAACTGTTTTGAATCTATGGATCATTGTGCAAAATTCATATGACAAGGCAGAAGTTGATCTAAATTACTGTTTCCTTTTTCGGTCTTACTATTTCTGCAATCCAATGATGACTGTTTAGTGAAATTGCGACATGGATTTATGATGCGATGTTTCTTGCTTTTGAATTATTTTTTTATTTCTATATATGTTTGTGCCACAATATATTTATGGTGATTGTGAATGAATGGTGCAATTTGTTACAAGAAATGATGAATGGTCGTGTTAAGGATTAAGTAGTGGGTTAGATCTATAGAATAAATTGATAAGTTGTCGATGCAAATAGTCCTCTTCTCTTTTGTGGAAACTTGGCTCTGATATCTCTCCCTCAAATGACTCCGGTGACACCTCATCCCCTCTACGGGTGTTTCTGGATAGGGTAAAACCTGTTTGGGTCAGTGCTCAAGGAGATCATGGTGAGTTGAGAATCGACAGAGTGGGAACCCCTGTCGATTGGTTTTGTTGGTTGGGTTTGTGCCAATAAATCATTCTGTTGTAGGGACCTTGTTGTGACCGAGGGGAGGATATGTGGCATCTGACAAGACTAGAAATTCAAGATTGGTTCGATCAGAAGCTACAAGAATTTTCTCAAATGGAAAATTACAACCCTGGACTGACGACAGACAAGTGGTTGGTGAGGTACATACATGATGGTCCACACGAGTACTTTTTATCTGAATTCCCCATCATTATATACAAGTGGTTGGCATGATTCACCTATCCCAAGAAAAATTTCCAAGGAGGCGAACCAACGTTCTAGACCCCTAAACTGATCTAGGAGTTGGAGGACACTGACAATAAGGCATCATGGGATTTTGAAGTATAGCTAGATAGTATCTTGGAAGGATATATCATCGAATTTGCGCTTGACACTACCAAGTCCTAAAGTGAAGCACAAAGGGAATTTTTCAATCAACCCATAGGTAGGTTCTTGTTTTCTCTGCAATTCTCAATTAATATGCTTTTCTACGAAAAAGGAAAACAAAAGATGCACCTCAAGTAGTAGAACTATGGTGTGCAGAGGTTGTGGATACCACAACAAAAGGGGGGAGATGAATGGAAGGATAAGGGGTATATGGGTTCCGAGGAAGAGGAGGAATCAACATAGGATTCCGAGGAAGAGGAGGAGGACGAGTTCATGGACCTGTCCAATGTTACAATTGTGGGCTATTCAGATATTACCTGAGATATTTCCCACAATTAAATTGTTCATGTAAATACTATATTGCAATTGATCACACTGTTGAGAACTGTCCACAACTAATCGAAAGATGGAAGGAAGGAAATGTTCTTCAGTGCAGAATGAGATCAAGTTCCAGAATCAAAATCAACTACACTACCAAAACCAGTTGCAGAACTAGGCTGAGAATCAAGGGCCCATTTCTGAATCAGTTTGTGAATCAACCTATGAACCCGCCATTAAAGTAGAATCCATTGATGAACCAAAATCTGCCAAAAACCAAAATTAGGGGTCGATAGTTGAGACAATCTTAGCAGAGCCCAAAACATAAAATGTTGATGTTGCTATTGTCACACGCAGTGGTGTGATGACTAGGGAAGATGGCCCCTAACAAAAGGTTCACCTGGATGGAAAGAAGAAGGTACCATTTGACATCGCTTCCAATAGAGATACATTCTTTGAAGTATGAGATGCGATCGGAAGAAATCCTGGTAAGTCACCTATTTATGAAATTCCCTCTATTTTTGATTCTTCATTAGAGGCAGGACCATCAAGACAACATGGTACCTTGCAGAATTTTTTTGAGATCTGCTTGTCACTCAAAAAAGATCCTAATGCTCTTGCTGATATTGAGAACATGTTGCATCGATTGGGTAAGGACCGGAAGGATTCTTTGGAGAACTCTTTTCATAAGAAAAAAATAGGCAAAGAGATGTGCATGAACATTCAGATTGGGGACTATGAATTAGATTCAATCCTTTTGGATCTAGGATCATATGTGAATATCCTGCTATAGAAGACATGGCAAAAAATGGGGTGGCCAACATTGGGTTGGTCCTCAGTGTAGCTACGATTGGCTAATCAGGGTAAAGTACAACTAATTGCATGTGTGTTGAACCTAGTATTCGATTTGAAGGTATCAATACCTATGCTGATTTCTATGTGATTGAAGTTGTTGATGGTGGAGGCTCCTATCCTGCGTTGCTAGGGATCGGATGGGCCAATGATATTATGGTAGTAATTAACTTCAAGAAGCGAATGATGACATATGAGAATAAAGACATCAGAGTCATCGCTCCAATGGATCCGAACAAAGCACAGAGGTATATCGATCCAATAAAGCATGAAGTCAGCAAGGGATGGGATCATGATTACAAAATTTTAGAGGATTACATCCACCCAACTATTGTTGGAGAACTTGGTTGGTGTAGCACTAGTTTTGTATATTCTGATTCAGATGATGCATTAGAAACCTAGAAAAATCGCATGCATGAGGTGTCATTCAGGAAGTGTGGTTTGATCACGTAGTCAATGTGTCATGTCATGATTGAAATCATCCAATTTCTAATCTATGAGGATTTTTCTCGATGTGTATGCATTATTAATGGAGTTTGAAGAGAAGATATCAGAACCTCATTGATTTTTGGTGTTGGACGAAGCACTAAAGGCTACTCCAGCACACTAGTGGGTGACCCATAAGAAGACGATTAATGGTTGGGCGCATTGTTGATCAATACTGATAGTTCACTTTGGAAACTCAGAATTATATCACACTAGGAGGTACGATGGGAGGAATTACCCCATCCTTCATCTAATGGAATGTCAAACTCTGTGGGCATCATGACCAAAGGATGAATGGGTCCATTCCTTTGCCCACACTTTGGATGAGATGCCATGATCATGGTATGTATCAGGGGAGTTGCACAAAGAAATAACCACTTGGGAAGAGCTAACAGTTTTCTTTTCTCATACCTTCCATTTTTCGGATTCCAATCTTGATGTTCATAATGTGTTTCAGCTCATCCGTGATGTGGTGTTAAAGGTAGTTCTAGTCACATATCCATTGGATCAACATGCACATTTCCACATGCAACCAATGATGGAATGTTATAATGTGTCTGGTAGACCTGAGAATGATGATGAGCTATGAAATATCAACATTCTAAAAATAGAATGGAGTAGGGATGTCATAGCACCGAATATACTAACTAATCCCATGAACTAGCCACTCAATATTAGAAAAGTCAACATTGTGATAGAGGAGAACCCAAAATTTACAAGTGTTGGGGACTATTGGGACAAAGAAACCATGGCAAAGATCATGGATCTACTGCATGAATTTCGAGATTTTCTTCCATCCAAATTCTCTGAAATGAAAGGGATCCTAGGTAATTTGGGAGAGATGAAGATTCCGTTAAAGTCAGACATGAAACTGGTAATGCAGAGGCCATATCGCTTGAATCCGCAATACAAGGAGAGGGTTAAAGCTGAGCTAGATAGGATGTTGGATGCTGGAATAATTGAGCCAATCGAAGAATTGAAATGGATTAGTCCTATGGGGTTCCAAGACAAGAAAACAGGTGAAGTTTAGATCTATGTCGATTTGAGAAAATTGAACGATGCGTGTACGCATGATCCATTTTCGACACCATTCATAGATGAAGTGCTAGAAGGAGATGTATTCTTTTACAGATGGATTTTCTAGATTTCACCAGATAAGGATCACAAAAGAAGATCAACATAAAACCACATTTGTTACTGAATGGGGTTGTTTTCAGTACATAGTAATTCCTTTCAGATTGAATAATGCACTTGTGATATTTTACCAGGTTGTTGTCGTTTCCTTCAAATATTTTATTCAGAAGTTCCTACAAGTTTAAATGGATGATTGGATAGTGTATGGACTAATTAGGGATCATCTGGAAAACCCGTGACTGATGCTAGAAATATGTCGACAGCATCAGATCATGCTGAACTCAAAGAAGTGCATTTTCTGTGACCCTTTTGGGATGTTGTTGGGTCACATTGTTTGCAAGCAAGGATTGTTGATTGACCATGCGAAGATAGCGCTCATTTTGAAATTGCCACTACTGTAGAATGTGAAGATGCTTAGGGAGATGTTGGGGCACACCTGATATTATCGTAAATTCATAAGAGGTTATGTTGCGATTATAGCTCCTATGGAGAACTTATTAAATAAAGATGCCACATTTGTATGGAGTCAAGAGTGTCAAGGGAGTTTCAAAACGCTGAAGGCTAAGATGGTGTCTGCACCAATAATGGTTTTCCCTGATTGCAACAAGGAGTTCCATGTCCATGTGGATGCATTGTCTATTGTGCCGGGAGTAGTACTTGTGCAACCAGGAGAAGGGGAACTAGATCACCTAATCCCTTTCGCTAGTTGAAAGTTGTCATTTGCTGAGAAAATCTATACAACCATAGAAAGAGAAGGTCAGGACATGGTATATGCACTACACAAGTTTAGGCATTTCCTTTAGGTGGTCATTTCAATATATTTACCAACCATTCTGCTTTGAAGTACTGAGTTAGTAAGCCTGTGTTGGGGGGGAATATATGCTACCAACTACTTCTCTTTCAGGAGTTTTATTTTGAGATAATTGTGAAGTTGAGTCGCTTGAATTATGGCCCCAATCATTTATCCTGGATTGAGACAAGCGAGGATCCCACAAATATTGAAGAAGGACTGTTGGATGCGCAATTGTTCAAATTTGACATGCCAGATGATTATTATAATCAAATAATTCATCTCTTCATGACGATAGTCGCACCAGAGGAATTTTCAACAAGTTCGAAGAAGCAATTGGTTTCTAAGGTTTCATATTTCTAGTTAATCACTGGCCATCTATATAAACTAGGACCAGATGAGATTTTGTGAGGATGTGTCCTACCACGTGAACAAGGGAAGATTTTAGAGGAGGCCCATGTAGGAATTGATGGTGGATACTATGGAGGATGAGCTACTACAAGAAAGGTGCTTTACGCAGGGACCTTGTGGCCCACTTTACATAATGATGCGACGGATTATGTGCAGAGTTGCGATATATGTGAATGCACTATGAAACCATCAAGGAGGGATGAGATGCCACTGGTGCCACAAGTAAGATTGCATCCATTTGATAAATGGGTCATGGAATTTGTGGGTCCAATAAACCCACCTCGAAAGAGAGTTGATGTATGGTACATAGTCATGACGATGGACTATTCGACACGGCAGGAGGAGGCTGCACTAGTCATGGATTGCACTACTATGAAAAAAACAAGGTTCTTGTTTGACAACATTGTGATGTAGTTTGGATCTCCAAGGATATTGATGAGTGAATAGGGTAGTCACTTCATCAAATGTACCATAAGCGCGCTGGTAGAGGAATTCCAAATATAGCACAAGAAAAGCACCCGATATCATCCACGAGCGAATGGAACAATAGAAGCTTTCAACAAGATATTGGAACATGCTATTACAAAGGTATGTAATGATAACCGTGATGACTGGGACTTGAAGATTCCAGCAGTATTGTGGGAATATCACACCACTTGCAAGAGATTGATGGGGCAAAAACTGTTCAAATCGGTATATGGAAAAGAGGCGGTCACGCCTATGGAGTGCATCATTCCTAGTCTACGCATTGATACAGCAATGGGCATGGATGATGAAATAGCATTAGAGGACCACATGGAGTGGTTGATACAGCTCGAGGAGGACTACTTTCTTGTAGGATTCCACCAGTGCATCGAGAAGGATCAACAGAATTCTTAGCATGATCGCCACATAAAGAACAAATAGTATTAGTAAGAATATTTGGTGCTATTGTATGACAACAAGTTCACGAAGCATCTAGGTAAGTTACAGATGCATTGGTTAGGTCCATATATTATTATTTCTATTACTTCTGGAGGTGTAGTTCAACTATAGCAGTTAGATGGAGCAATGCTACCAAATATTGTGAATGGTAGCCAACTGAAGACCTATAGGACAGGGCTAGAACCACACAATACTTAAGGAACCGTGCAATAAAAAAATTAAAAATAAGTAGAGAGGATGATGCATGAACAGAAGGTGCACCAAGATAAAGTGGTTGCACAAGAGTAGGAGTTAGTAGCATAGTTAGGAGGTCATGCTGCGACAGCTGTAAGACTGCGCACAGACGTCAAATCAATAATAAATGAAGACAGTTAAAATTAGTTTACCAATGGTGCTTGCGGAAGTGACATGTAATGATGGTGGATCTGACCATTGGGTTGGAAAAATTGATGGCAAAGTCAAGTAGTTAATGCATGATTTGGTCATGATGATCTCGTTGATGTGGTAATGATGGTTATGAATTTATTTAGCACTATAAGAGTGAGTCCAACATGGTTGGAAGACACTAGTATGCAAAATTGACTTGAATTGCAGAGCTATCAAGTTGTAGAGCAAGTCGTTGAGAATGGGTGAGGAGATTAAGGAGGTTGCTAAGTATAGAGAGGGGATTGATTATTAAATCTTTAAAGGAATTGGTACGGGATGCAGAGTAACCTAGATACAATAGATATTTCTAGCAAGAGAGATTCACCAAAAAGACCAGTCATAATTATGGAAGAAGTAGCCAGCATGCACGTTGGATTGTTGACGATGACAAAGGGGAAGAGAAAGGCACAAAAACCTAGCTCTCTGGTACTACAGAAGAGAAGGACTAGAACGTACACAAGGACGCAAGAAGAGTAGATTGCATAGATGGGTCTGTCGAGCTCAAGAGTGATGGATTTTGTAGCTAGAGCAGGAGTGTCTATTAAGGACATCCCTGGATATATCCCTCCTATCAAGTCGGGTGTGAAGGCCCAGAATTCCACAAAGATTCAGAAGTTTCAGATAAGGATTTCACCGATCCCACAAGGGGTGGTAGGCACCGTTGACATCATTCGTATGTTGATGCAGCTGAAATATGAAAACCACAACTTGGTTTCCCTAGGGAACATTGTGAAGGACCCATATTCAATGGTAGCGGTCGGAGGTGGGGCGATAGAGCGCATCCCGAAGGACTAGGTGATTGGGATGGCTAGAGTCAAAATACTTGGGTTGATCAACATGCCACACTTTGGGCAGATGACAGAAGCAAATGCATGTGTGAAGCAGATTTTGGCATGATTCCATGGTGGGTTTTTGTTGTTAGATGAGCCAATTGAAGTCATGGTGGGGTTGATTTCAGAGATGGATGGGCCAGAACCCTCACAATATATCTGCGACAAAGATAATGATCGAAAGTTAGAAATGACTCTAAATAACCACTATTATCTAGAGCACAATGGGAAGGCATACCGCATTGATAGCATCAATGACCACACGGTACGTATTGGCACCATGATTTTGGCCAGAAAAGTCACAAGGAAGAACCGTCTAGTTCAATGTAATTCTAGGGTGCTTGCATGTACTGAGATGTGTGCGTAAGGTGTACAAATGAATTGGTCCCTTTTCCTTATGAACCAGTTAGTGGAGTATGCAATGGCTGTGCAGGCAGGTGAAAGACCATTCACATACATTTGGATCCTCATTTTGATTGTTCTACTACCTTGGATGGATCCATATGATTACCAGGGGATGGACATCAAAGTAATAGAGGTATGCAAGGGTGTGAGATATCATAATTTATGGTGGGTCAAAGAAGCAAAGAGAATAGTAGACTGTTTGATCCAATTTTTGATCTACTGGGAAGCACTGCAAGCACCAACGGTAAAATTTCCAATACTGATAGTAGAAGCCACAACAAAGTATTAGAGGATTGCACATTTCTCAATTGGAGCCGATGATATTCACATTCAAGTGCGGTAGGACCCTGCCAAGCAATGGTTTCCAAAGAGGTACAAAGTGGCTGATGTGGAATTGGAGGTAATGATTAATGATTGATCTTTGGAATGGAGAGAACCAGTCAGTGTATCCAAAATATCGACGTGACCTTCAGTGGATGCACATGTTCAAACTATGTGAAAATATGCCCAACAATATGATGAATACTCATCAACAGAGACACCTACTTACTTGGAAGCACAACACATATTCAACGAACGGAGAACAAATAGGTGCATGGATCAGGTTTCGAGAAGTAGCACCAGGTCAACAATGGAAGTGTAGTTAAACTATCTCATCAAGGAAATCAATGATGCAACTGATGTTGCCAAAAAAGGGATGAAGAAATTAGTGGAGGAAGGATTCACCGAGGTAAGAACCAAACTAGATTCTGTATATGACATTGTTTCAAAAAGAGCACCAGAAAGTATGATTGTGCAGGAAAATGTGTCAATTAGCACTGAGCCCCAGGCTAGGAATGTTCAAATTCTCTCAACTTCTATTAAAGTCAGAAGTGAGGACATAAATACCTCTCTGCAACAGTTGTAGCACATCACAATAGATATCAACAGGTTGTCTGCCCAAACGTTGGCATACTTGCAGTGAATTGCCAACCAAGAGTTGGAGGATAGGCAGACAGAGATCAATGATCAATTTCTACGATCGTAGGATAAATTGGAGGCGACAAAGAAAGAATTTAATAAAATACAGAGCGCAAAGAAGAAGCTCATCGAAGAAAAAGTGCAGTAGATAGAAGAACTAAAGAAAGCGCAAGAATAATTGAAGACGAAGGCTGGTGAGTAGATTACAGAGATGAAGAAGGAGACAGATCATCTCATTGTTAAAAAGGAACATATTTTCTACAGTTGAGTACCAGTAGAAGAATAAATTATGGAATCTTGTAAGAACACTAATGAAAACACAACAAAACTAGATGTAGTCACGAAAGCAAAGAAACTTGGGAAATTATTGTGTAGTTGTAGAAAGATAACAAAATTTTGAATTCTCTGGTCTATCCAAACATGCCTCCTAAGAAAATTTCCAATAGGAATAATTCCATCGAGTAAGTGGCGGAACAACTTGAAGAGATGGAGCAGGAAGCTAAAAGGTCACTAACGCAATGACAAAATTCTGGGGCAACATCATCTAAGATGCATAGTGAGAGAAAATGACCAAGCAGTTGTAGGAGGCTGAAGAACAACTAGAAACACTGAAGAATGGATTGAGAACAATGCCACTGGTCATTTTGATTACTCGATCAGCCAAACTTAGAGAATTGCAGCAGCTGGTTGGAAAGGCTAAGGAGCACCAGCAGAAGAGAAATGACCAGCTCGATGAGTTCCGAGAAATTGCAACACAATTGTCTTTGAAGGAAGTTTCCACGCTAATGGTTATGCAAGAAGGTAAGAAGGAAGTCACTAGAAAAATGGTGGAGCACCCATTGAAGTAGAATTTGCTGGGAAGTTAGGACATTTTTGAGAGAATTCAAGCGCAAGTGAAGGATATCACTCGTAGTATGCAGACTTCATATTGAATATCAATGATTACACCATGACCACCTGACGTGGCTCAAGGGTGAGCCGCAATATTGTGTTTGGGGCATGTTGGCAGGGGTTTTGGACACATTAGTTGTGCAACATCATGGATGGTGCACAAGCTCAAAATACATCGCACAAGTGGAGAATGGAACGCAAGTAGAAAATAGACTATTTTGCATATTTTGTGTCACCTTTCTAGATTTTGGACCATATTTTGCTGATATTGGTCACGATTTTGTAGATTCAGTTAAGAATTGGTTAAGAGTTAGTTAGAGGTGGACCTTGAATGTAAAGGTGCAAGCCTATAAATAGAAGTAGTATTGCAAGTGTTAGATAGATTTTGATTAAGATCAATCAATGAGAGCGATATAGAGAGACTGGAAGAGGAAATTAAAGAGCACTTGTTGAATTGTGAATTGTTTTGAATCTATGGATCATTGCACAAAAGTAATTTGAAAAGACAGAAGTTGATCTGAATTACTATTTCCTTTTTTGGTCTTACTATTTCTGCAATCCAAGGATGAATGTTGAGTGAAATTGCAACATGGATCTATGATGCGATGTTTCCTGCTTTTGAATGGTTTTTTCTTTCTAGATCTATTTGCACCGTAGTATGTTTATGTTGATTGTGAATGAATGATGTGATCTATTACAAGCAATGATGAATGATCATGTTAAGGATTAAGTAGTGGGTCAGATCTATTGAATAAATTGATAAGTTGTCGATGCACATAGTCCTCTTTTATTCTACGGAAACTTGGTTCCAAAAAATCTCCCTCGAATGCCTTGGGTGAGACCTCATCCTCTCTGCAGGTGTTGATGGACAGGGTAAAACATGTCTGGGTCGGTGCTCAGGGAGATCACAATGAGATGAGCATCAATAGAGTGGGAACCCCTATCGATTGGTTTTGTTTGTTGGGTTTGCACCAACACTCAAAGTGACCAAGTGCAAAACATTCTTCAAGAATATTTAGAATTATATGATGGAAAAGTAGTTGTGTGTAGTCGATGAGATGATGAAGGAAATGAAATTGTTCAAATTTTGATTCATCAACCACGAAAAGGGAATTCAGTCACTTTTGAACCCTATTTCTCCAATTGGAATTTTCATCTTCTTTATCCAAAATGTGAAGGAGAAACTCCCAGGAAATTACCACTTCAGATAGTTCATTGGATCAATCAGTATCACATGTAAGAGAATTACCCCAGTTTGAACAAAATTTTACTTGGGTATCATTAGAAGAAATCGACATAAACCGATTTCTAACAGTCGACGGAGAAATGACTAATACATCAAATATTACCGAAATAAATGAAACATCCATCGAAAATAGTTGTGAAAAGAGCTCAGTTACAGGAAGTGAACCACCACCACCATCAACACCACTGACAAGAGAAGATGAAGACACTACATATATGGTGCTTGTAACCGCTCATATTCCCCTCTATGAGGGATACAAAGACCCAAAATGACATTAGTTTGTCTATGAGCCGATATGGGAGGCCAACATGATCACCGATGAGGATCTTCAAATGGCACAGTTTGTTGGTGCTCTTTAGAAAGAGAACTCAGTTGGTACATCACCTATATAGAAAAAATGCCAAATGCAATAAAAGGTCAAATCAAACAACAATTCATCTATTTACTTAAAACTTCTGATGCAAGGAATATTACTGCTAAAATGTTGAAAACCACTGCTCAGAAGCCGACATAAACAATATTATAATACGATAAAATATTTAAGGACTTGTTGAGCCAACTAGAACATAACATTGATGAATAGTTATTAATTCAGTGGTTTGTGGCTGGATTATTACAAAAAAATTGAATGTACATCTGGTTAGACAAATTTAATACATATAAAGATGCACTAACAAAAGCGTTACAAATTGAAATGAATAAGGATTATCGACCTATAAATTCTGTTGATCGACGGATTGAGAAACAACTCAAACAATATGCAGAAATCTATACAATATATGAGCCTCCGAGGAAATCATGCATGGTGTACCAAATGCTCAAAGACTGGTCATATAAAATACTATTTTCGACAAGATGATTATTGACAAAACATCTAGTTTGTTCAAACAAAACATTTTTATGACATATTCTAGGAGAAGGACTTACACACAACAAAAGATTTCCCCTAAAATATGAAGAATGAACAAGCTCCCTGGTGTGCAATATGTGAATTCAAAATCCATTCTAAAATAGAGTGTGACCTGAATTTAAAAAATAGACAAAATTACCAAGCGGTATATCATACCAATGCTGTCAACCAAAACAATAATGCTAACAACAATTTGAAAAATGGAAATAATGACCGGAACAACATGAATAATTATCAAAGGTATGATAGTCAAATATATGATCATTGGAATGACCACTACAATCGAAAAGGAGGATTTCAAGGTCGAGGTATATATTTTTGAAATCAGGAGAATCGACCGCGTCGGGCCATCCAGTGTTATAAATGTCTTAACGAAGGGAATAGGAATGCAGAATTTCCAGAGAAAGACCAAACCAATTTAAAATTTTGTACAAGTTGTGGAGTAGGCGATCACTCTTTGGAGGAATTCCCTACCATGATTGAAAATATAAATAATAAAAGGAATATTAATGTCTTGTCTAGTGTTCATAAACCTGATGTTATTCAAACCAAGAATTTACAAATTTTAACCTCACAAGGAACAAAAATAGGCATTTATAATCCACAAATCATTAAAATAAAAATTAAATAAGACTATCCCAACCTCACTGAGAAAAAAATATTATATAACAATGCATCAATAATGCTCCAAAACTAGCATCACGAGATGAACATGACGACTCTAGATAAGAAACTAGTAATGAACTAATCAAATTGATAATTAAAGATGAATCTGTTGAAAAGTTAATAGATTTAATGTATATGATTAAAAATACATCTCATGAAGATAAACAAGATAAAATTATATGTATCCTAAAACAAAAAGACAAAAGCAAAGAAGACCCATTAGTCGACCTAGAAATCAAAGGCTACCACATTTGACAAGTTATTCTCGACTTCAGATTACATGTAAATATAATGACTAGAGACACATGAGAACAACTTGACAAACCATGATTACATGAATCAGGAATATATCTAAAATTAACCTACTAGGGACTAATCGAACCAATTGGGGTATCTAAAAATGTTGACACGACCATTAAAGGTATCTCAACTAAAGTCGACTTTGAAATCATTAAACCCAAGGAAGGATCTAGTTCCTTCCCTTCTCTAGTAGGTCAACTGTGGGGAATAAAAATGAAAGAATCCATATCACTTGACAAAGAAATAATTAAAATCAAAGGAAATGGGAATAAATTCATTGTTCTAATTCATCCATCCCAAGGATAACCTTGGACATAACCCATCGACAATGATGTCGATGTTCAACAATTATATCAAATACAAGGCAATGAAGATTATATGGAATCTAATGCATACAGAGAAATCCACCTTGGAAATCTTGATTTCATTCAAATATTACTCGAACACATAGCTGACAATTGGAAACTAGAAAATTATGAACTACAATTGTGAGAATGTTGGACGATTCAATCTATTTCTAAAAGGAAAAACCGATATTTATCTTTTGTCACTACAATCCCAAAGGTATTTGAATGAAAATAAATAGAATATCAAACCCTAAAACTAGTTAGGAATGAGTCATCAACTCAACCACCATTGAGATGCAAAGAGAGAGAATCACCCTCACTCCATGTCGAGCAAGTTTCTAAAGTTGTACGTGATCAACGCTGACTCCAGATTCTGGTCGAAAAATTTATAGGTCATGTTGCATGGTAGTGGGACATGCATCATTCAAGATTACAAACTTGGACGATGACATCTACATATTTTATTGAAAGGTTCGAAGGGAAGAAACTAATAACACAATCAAACATTCCAGTCTTCACATAAGGAAAAGACCTCGAAAAACATATTGATACATGTGAAAAAAATGGAAAAGATTAGGTTATAAAGGTGAGCGAGTATGCCCTCACTTATTTAAAAAAGAACTATATGATCTACCAAATAAGTTGTACAAAAATGAAGTAATAGGAGAAACATTCACATGAAACAAACTCAAAGAAAAATCTCTTAATGAATTTGAATTCTCGTCCCAGGACAAAGTATCGGTCGAAGAAAGTAAACAGATAAAAAAATCTACAATTGACACACAACAAAATAGCAACAAAGGATCGACCTAGCTGAAAGAATGTTATGTGTCACAATATTCAATAAACCGAAATCCAACACTCGACAAGACTTCGATTAGGAACGTAAACCAAAAAGGGAAAAGTTTCCAATGGAAATCAAACCATCCAGAAACTTCAAAGCCAATTAGAATAATATTTAAAATTCAAACATCAAAGAAAGAAGACCCTGAAATAATGATAGCAGAAGAATTTTCACCAACATTTTTACAATTCAAAGAAGGTAGTCAACAGATAATTTAATTAAAGCACTAGAATGGATGCACACAAAAGTTAAGATAAAATAATTCAATATATCTAATGACAACAAAACTAAAAATGTAAAGGTAGGTGACTACTGGAATAAAGAACAAACAACAGAAATTGTCCACTTATTAACATAATTTTTGGATGTTTTTGCTTAGTACTATAAATATATAAAAGGACTTGTTAAAGAAATGGGTGAAATGAAAATAGACATCAAACCCGATGCAAAATCAATAAAAAAAAGACCATAAAAACTCATGCACAAATACAAGGAAATAGTAAAGAAATAAATCGAGATCATGTTGGAAGTCAGAATCATTTACCCTATTGATCAATCAGAATGGGAAAGTCCAATGATAGTCCAACTGAAGAAACATAAACCTACACGACTAAGAATCTATGTCAACTTTCGAGAACTTAATAAGTAACCCTTACAGGCCCCTTTTTTACCTCCTTTGCAGATAAAATTCTTAATAAAGTTACATGACATGAATATTATTCATTTACAGACATATTTTTAGGATATAATCAAGTACCCATCAACTAAATAATACCATAAGATGACGACACATGAATGCAAATTTGGATCATTCGCATACAAAGTCATGCCATTTGGATTGAAAAATTCCCCAGTTGTATTCTTCAGAATTTTCATCAAAGCATTTCATGAATATATCTACAAAAAAATGGATGTATATTTGGAGGATTGGACAATCTAATATATGTTGAAAAAACATTGTAAATGGATAAGACTTATGTTAGAAATATTCCTACAGATCCAATTATCTCTAAATATTAAGAAGTGTATCTTTGCAACTCCAATAGGAATCCTACTAGGACATGTAGTATGAAAGGAAACACATTAAAGTCAACTATGCAAAAATTAAAATTATTATCGACTTAAACCCACGAATAAATAAAAAACAAGTAAGAGTTTTACTTGGACATACATGATATTATAGAAAATTCATCAGGAACTATTCTGACATGACCTACCAACTAGAATAAATACTAAAAGAAAATCAGGAATACGAGTGGACTGATGAATGTGTTGCATCATTCAACATATTAAAGAAAAAAATAGTTGAAACACCCATACTACGATTTCCAAATTGGTCAATTAAATTCCATATATATATATATATATATATCGATGTGTCTGGAATAGCAATCAAATAAATATTAACTCAACTTGGTGATGATGGCATGGACCATCCAAAAGCATATAGCAGTATGAAATTAAACAAAGTTTAGAGGAACTACTTGACAACAGAAAGAGAGACACTTGGAATGGTATTCGCACTTCAAAAATACCAGATTTATTTACTTGCTAATCCATTTTTCTTCTACATAGACCATCAGGCCTTAAAATACTTAGTAAATAAACCATTACGTCATTGAATAGTTCATCGATGGTTGCTATTATTTCAAGAATTCAAGTATAATTCAAGTATGAATTCATAGTTCGACCAAGCAAAACAAATGTCACACCCAACCACTTGTCAAGAATCGACAAGAACCGAATGGAATTAAAGATGACCTACCAGATGCCCATTTATTCTGAATTGAAGTTGTATCTTTCGACTTAGCATAAATTGCTCATTTCCTAGATGAAGGCCAAGCGCTGAAAGGAATGAATGATAAGAAGAAGATCCTCATGATCAAGGATGCATCCTACACCATAGTAAACAGATTTCTTTACAAAATTGGATTAGACGATGTGTTCTCGACCACGAAAGAGAAAATATAATCAATGAAGCACAAAATGGTCCAGTTGAAGGACATTTTTAAGCCCACAAAACATCTATAAATTTCAAATGGTTAGGATTATCGTGACCGACCATACACCAAGATAGTCAAGAATATGGTTTCAACACATATGTCTTGCAGAACTAGTACAACTACCATGGTCAAGTGTTTGAAGAAATGAAAAAGACCCTTGAATTCATCGGTTCACTACAAAACCATCGATTAGTCACAAATGAAGAAATCGCGTAGACCATTGATTGTTGAAGTATTTGTAACTTCAGAATGTATTCCCTTGTATATATATATTGTACCCCGATTTTCCTATCGGGAGAATCACTTATATTTCATTATACCCCGATGTTCCTATCGGGAGAGTCATTAATATAATAAATTCATGTAAAGTCATTAAGGTTAACCCTCCATTGTAAGTGAGTGAAATAGTCCCCACACTTGAGTTGAGGTTAACCCACCATTGTAAGTCAGTGAAATAAGCCCCACAATTGAGTTGAGGTTAACCCTCCTTGTTAATCGAGGGGAAAAGTCCCCATAGTTGTGGGGCACTAGGGTTATTAGACTCTCCTAGAGATGTTAGCCCTGGTAGGTAATTGTCAAGTCAGAAACTAGTATAAATAGAGAGTGAGACTCTCTATTTGACACACACTCACTTAAATGGGGCACATGAGTGAGAGAGGAAGTGCTCACACAAGTGAGAGAGAGAACAACTGTTGGAGATCATATTTTTTGTCTTTGGGTTTTACTGTTTCCATTGGTGCTCATTCTATCTCTGAGGAGGTTGTGGGGTTTTTCCTTTATGGTTTCCCCAACGATAAATATTTTTTGTATTGTCTCTTGTGATTGATTTATGTGCATGTTATTCTCTTAGATACGATCCTAAGATCATATTGCTTAAATGATAAAAATCTAACATGGTATCAGAGCTAACTTGAGAATAAAATTTTTTGCAGCTGCAGAAGCTATAGATTCTTACTTTTTGGGTCTCTCTCCACAATCCATCAACAAAAGGAGGCTAGGATTAATCTCCATTGAAGGGCACATATTTTTTTCAAAGGAGAATTTGATTTCGGGCATTTTTCAGTTTTTGTTGCTGGAAATTAGGGCCTTCTATAGAAGAGGAATTTTTTAGTGATCCCAAGATAGGATTAATCTCCTCATAAAAATCAAATATTAGAGACCAAGGTCGAATTTCTTTGTTGGTTAAAAATTCGGGAAAGTCAAACCCTAGTTTGACCCCGGGCCAAAAAAACCCTAAAATACTAAAACTGGTAGTTTTAGTACATTCATTATATCTCAGGATTGAATAAGTATCAAGGGCCAAAAGTTTCACAGGACAAAGATAAAATCTGGATGTAACCCATATAAAAATTTCATCAACCGATTCATTATATTATAGGAGATATGATTCTTCCAAGTCAGGGTTCCACCTCGTTTAGGATTCATCCCTAAATAGGACACCTAGGGAGAATTGCTATATCTTGGGCTACGGAGGTCCAAATGATATTTTTCAAGATGTTCTATATAGGGAATGGAGTTTCATTTTTTTGCTAAACGTTTCAGACCCTGATGATTAGACAAAACACGTGGAAGTCCGTACAAGTTTACTATGCTGAACAGTCCTGAAATAAGTCAACTTGGAAAAACTATCGTAAGTCCCAATTGGTGAAACCAATTTTGCTCAAACCTGTGGTATTGAAAATGGAACAGATAATGCTAGCCTAGTGTGAATTTTTAAACACATATAA
Organism: Pseudotsuga menziesii; assembly: GCA_001517045.1. NCBI lineage: Eukaryota > Viridiplantae > Streptophyta > Pinopsida > Pinales > Pinaceae > Pseudotsuga > Pseudotsuga menziesii. The sequence continues at coordinate 143,986 of LPNX010342050.1, forward strand.
GTATAAATTTTTGAAATACCGTAGAAACAATATCAGACATTTTTGCAAAGGAAATTTGAAAACTAGGGCTTCCTATTTCGGAAGCTTTCCTCCATTGTTTTCAGAAAATGAGTACATTGGATAGATCACCTTTAAGAGGCCAATATTTATGGCCAATTATATTTGAAATATTCCAAGTTTTGAAAATTAGGGGTTCTCTAACAAACCCTATATCATCCAGCTTTGAAACCAGGACGGACACCTCAAATCGGTAAGATCTAATGTTTTGCTATTTACAGTTGAGGTTTTCATTTCAAGATGACTAATCACACCATATTGATGACAATCTTGGTTAAGATGACAACTTCCAAGCATGGAAATATAGGATTTCATTGGTTCTTGAAGAAAATGAATTGGACACTTATATAAGTGGAGAGGTTCCAGTTTCAGAGGGAGATGAGGCTAAAAGACTTACACAAGAAGAACTTGGTCAAGGCCAAGAAGATCAGTGCTAATTCAATCAAGGATCACATTATACCACAAGTGTCTTCCCTAAAGACACCTAATGAGATGTTTGATTCCTTGACCAAGCTATTTTAAGGGAAGAACATAAATTTGAAAATGAATTTCAGAAACCAATTGAAGAATGTAAAGATCCAGAATGCAGAAAACATAGAGTCATACTTTACATGGGTCTGTCAAATCAAAGAACAACTTGAATTAGTGGATGAAGAAGTAGATAATACATAAGTTGTGATAACCACCTTGAATGGCCTCCCAAGGTCAAGGGATTCATTCATTCGAGGAATGTGTGCCAAAAGGAAGTGATTACTTTTAGAAGACTATGGGAAGAGCACACATAAGAAGAATCTTGACTCATAATAAGAGAAGAGAAAAAGGGAACAACTGAAGGTCAAGCTCTCACAATCCAAAGAATATCCCTCAAGCAATGAGGAATATAAAGGACTCAATTCTTGAAGAATCTCTTATCCATCCTAGCACTTGGATAAGAAATGATACTGTCATAAATGAAGAATATGATAAAGGTGGAGGCTCAAGAAGGAGTTTACCCATGAAACAAATAAAGATAAGTATTCAATTGTCATTTCATGATATTATTTTGTTATGCATTTGTTTATATTTAGTTGATGTGTTATGCATGATAGAATGTTTGCATTAATGAAAATATACTACTATTGTGCATGTGATGGGTAATTATCCCATGGTGCTATACAACTCTCCATTGCTACTTATCTAGAATGAAATGTCTTTTATAACATATTGGATTAATGCACAATCTCAATGATGTCTTGGTAGAGATGGAAGGAATCTAGAAAGTTTCCGTGAGATATGGATGAATGTTGTATTGGCTAAAATAGTTGCATGATTATATCTTTATGCATAAGAATTTTTTATTATGAATATGCCTTATGAAATGTTTCTAACCATACAACCAATGCATTTAACTTGTAGGAAAGATCGTGTACAATCATCTACAAGAAAAGAAGGATGAGACTTGTTCCGAAGAACAAGTGACAACAGTTCGAGAAATAATTCAAGATGAAGAATAATATGATGATACTTTGAAAGAAAGAAAGAGGTCTCATACATAGTGCAGTTATGTGACATTGTTGAGTGACATCATTGATGCAGATCCTTCCAAATATGAAGAATTAGCCAAGAAGAAAGGGAACAAGAGTACAAGTTCAAGAGGAATGATGTCTAGGATGCAGTACCAAGACTTGAAGGGAAGTCTGTAATGTCTTCCATATGGATCTACAAGATCCATCATGTAGTATATGGAAACATCATGGGATACAAGCAAATATTCATAGCATGAGGCTTCTCACGAAAATAAGGCATATACTATAAAGAGACATTTGCAGCCAGTGGGAGTTGAGACACATAACATGCATACTCATGTGTGCAAATTAAAGGAGGCCTTGTATGAGCTTGGAAGGAACCCATGGGATAAAACCTACATGAGGAGCTTGAGGATCACCTAAAGTGATGAAGATATTAACCTTTGCTATAGGGTTGAAGATGAAAGCCTATAGAGGATGACAAGCTCACAAATGGATGCGAGAAGTAATTTTGAACAGGTTCAAAGATAAAGGATCTTGGTATCGAGTGACCCTAGATGGATACATAGAATATTAGTAGCAGAGGAAGATACTTGTCACTCTAGTAAAGAATGTTTCAATACATAGAGTACGAAAGGTAGAGGGAGAATGATGCTTTGCTTCAGAGGGAGTGACTACAAAAGATCCTGAGGTTCGACATGGTACGACAGGATGGAAAGATTACTGATGACTCTAGGATTTATTGAGAGTAAAAGCGTATTCCAACCTTTACTTCAATGTTGAAGATGGAATACCAGTGATGCTCCTATTATATGTCAATGAATTGTTCCTAAAAGGAAAGAGGAACTCATTAAATTTGCAAGAAGGAGACTCGCTTCTAAGTTTAAGATGAAGGACTTGGATATGATGCATTACTTTCTAGGCATGGAGGTGTGGCAGAATGCGGATGGAATATCCCTGGGACAAGGGAAGTATACAAGATAGATCCTAAAGAGGTCCAGGATGATGGACTAAAAGGCCATGACCACACCTATGGAATCAAACCTGAAGCTATTGATTGTTTCTTCATTAGAGTCAGTTGATGCTATGATGTATCGTTGGTTGATTTGTTCCTTGTTGTACTTGACAAATATGAGACCAGATATTTTCTTTGCTATGAACACATTGAGACATGTTCACCCGATGGTTGCAAATCATGCAGTGAGGTACCTAAAGGGTACAGTTGAGTATGGACTCAAGTTTGATATGAAATAGAAGATTAACCTCGAGGGTTATGTGGATTTGTATTAGGCATGTAGTGTCATTGATAGGAAGAGCACTTCGAGGTGCTACTTCAGTATGAGATCAGGTGTGATCTCTTGGTTTAGCAGGAAGGAGTCCTACATGGAGCTGAGTATAGCCAAGGAAAAATATGTTGCCACTTGCTCGGTTATTTGTGAGGTAGTATGTTTCATTTGAAAAATACTATTTGATTTGATTGATCTAACTTGCATTTTTGTATGATGCAAAGAGGAGCAGTGAATCTCTAGTATGTGATCTAGATCGAGATCTCTCAAAAGATGGAGTTCTAGCATAGCTGGTGAGACAGGTTGTCTGAGCATAAAATCCTAGAGAAGCTCGTAAGTTTCTCAGATGTAAACAATCCTGTAGGTTTTCCTCGAATGTAATCGATCCTGGTGAAGCTCATAAGTTATCCTTGGACGTAATCAACCTTGATGTGATTCTATGCTAGAAATGGCCAAAGTGAATTTTGAGTACTTCAAGGAGAAGCTTGGTGTTCTCCCAATCAAGGTTCCTTCCAAGGTGAAGTGATGAGTTCGTGAGCCTTTCTGACATGGTGGTAGGATTGGTTCCTCCCATGGTTAGATGTAAGTGTTGAGACCTTCTGGCATGGTGGTAGGATTGGTTCCTCCCATGGTCAGATGTAAGTGTTGTGCCCTTCCAACATGGTGGTAGGATTGGTTCCTCCCATGGTAAGATGTAAGTGTTGTGCCTTTCTGACGTGGTGGTAGGAGGGGCCTCCCATGGTCAGATATAAGTGCAGTGGCCTACATCCAGTGTGGAAAAGGACTTGCTCTATAGAGATCCACATCTAGTATGAAAAAAGACTGACTCTATGGAAGTACATCCAGCATGAAAAAGGGTTGGCTCTGTAGTGGCCTACATCTAGTATGAAAAATGAATGGCTCTGTAGAGACCCACATCTAGTATGAAAAAGGATTGGCTCTATGGAAGCATATCAAGCATGAAAAAGGGTTGGATCTGTAGTGGCCTAAATCTAGTATTTAAAAGGATTAGCTCTGTAGAGACCCACATCCAATATGAAAAAGGACTGGCTCTATATAGACTCACATCCAATATGAAAAAGGACTAGCTCTGTGGAAGTACATCCAGCATGAAAAAGGGTTGGCTCTGTAGTGGCCTACATCTAGTATGAAAAAGGATTGGCTCTATAGAGACCCACATCTAGTATGAAAAAGGACTGGCTCTTTGGAAGTACATCCAGCATGAAAAAGGGTTGGCTCTATAGTAGCTTACATCCAGTATGAAAAAGGATTGGCTCTGTAGAGACCCACATCTAGTATGAAAAAGGACTAGCTTCGTGGAAGTACATCTAGTATGAGAAAGGACTCAATCTGTAGAGGCCTACATCCAGTATAAAAAATTACTGGCTCTGTAGAGGAAGACCTACATGGAGGCTAGGCCTACAACTAGCATGAAAAACGATTGGCTCTGTAGAACTTCCTATGACGAGAAGAATGAAGAGATAGCATGATTTGATCGAGATAGTAGAAGTAGTGATGATGATGATGATCCAGTGATGATCTAGCTTCAATGATGATCCATTGATGATCCAACTTTGATGATGATGCAACTTTGATGATGATCTAGTGATGATAGATCTTTGATGATGATCCAGTGATGACCCAGCTTTGATGATGATCCAGTGATGATCTAGCTTTGATGATGATGCAGAGAACAAGACTTGTGCTGATGAGTTATGTCAAGAGAATAACTTACTAGTTAAGAGGGAGTGTTGATGTATTTGTAACTTCGGAATGTATTCACTTGTATATATTATATTGTAACCCGATGTTCCTATCGGGAGAATCACTTATATTTCATTGTACCCCGATGTTGCTATCGGGAGAGTCAATAATATAATAAAGTAATGTAAAGTCATTGAGGTTAACCCTCCATTGTAATTCAACGAAATAGTCCCCACAATTGAGTTGAGGTTAAACCTCCTTGTTGATCGGGGGGCAAAGTCCCCATAGTTATGGGGCACTAGGGTTATTAGACTCTCCTAGAGATGTCAGACCTGGTAAGTAATTGTCAAGTAAAAAACTAGCATAAATAGACAGTGAGACTCTCTATTTGACACACACACTCACTCAACTGGGGCACATGAGTGAGAGAGGAAGTGCTCACACAAGCGAGAGAGAGAACAACTATTGGAGATCATCTTTTTTGTCTTTGGGTTTTACAGCTGCCATTGGTGCTCATTCTATCTCTGAGGAGGTTGCGGGGTTTTTCCTTTATGGTTTCCCCAAGGATAAATCTTTGTGTCTATTGTCTCTTGTGATTGATTGTTCTGTATGTTATTTTCTCAGATAATATCCTAAGATCATATTTCTTAAATGATAAAAATCTAACATTGATAACCAACTCATTTTGGAAACCAATAACCTTGAAAAAATGGAGACACAATAACATCATTGGATCAGTCACTCCCGAGCTAGTCTATCCAATATTGAAAAAATCATGTCATAGCTACAATGACTTCTTTCCACTACTAAGGAAAAGATGCAACTCCTAGGGACCAGCATGATTAACATTCTAGACTTAGATATGCATAAAAATATAGAGAACTTATCAGGTCTCACTACTCTTACCGTAGACATAAAAAATGACCTCCACGCTTGGGAAGAATCAATATCTGATGAGGCTATTGTATAAGCATGTGTTCTGCAACAACCATCCACCAGTCAGAACAGCCCATAGGGAAGAACAATACAAGATCTTAGCTACTCAGATAAAAATATTGTCATCTATCCACTTCTTTCGAACAAAGAAATATTTTGAGGTGGGGGATATGTTGGAAGAGCCTAAGTCGGCTAGATGACTACGTCCTTTAGTTGACTAATTGTAAAATAATAGATTATGTCAACCTCATAGGTTGTGTTGGTTAGTTGAATCTACAAGTAGTTATGTAACTTATTGTAAATCTTATATATATGTTGTAGATCCGGATAAAGACTTGGTTCAGTTGGATGTAGGAACCCCCATGTGTTCTTGAATAATAAAAGCATTTTTTATTCTGTCTGCCATTCCTTGTCTCTTGTATATATCACTACTTATATGAATTTGTAATATGTATAATTGGTAACCTTGCAATTTGATTGATTACAACAACTCTTCTTTCAATTTGAACCTTTTTACCCCACCTTGAATCCTCACTTTCTCTAATGTTATGCTTAACGAGTCTGACATGATGATGTATAGGAGTGGGGAGAGAAGACACCCTTGTCGAATACCCATCAAGGATTTGAAGAAATTTGAGACTCTTCCATTGACTAAGGGTGTTATCCATGGTTTTCTGATACAAGCATTCATCCAAGAAATGAGCTGATTTCCAAAACCAATTTTATGGAGAACCTTAAATAGAAACTGATGATTGACTCTCTCAAAAGTGTTTTCCATGTGTAACTTTCTGATCATCCAATTTTACTTTTTGAATTTTCTAGAATGGATGGCCTCCTGAGCCAGGATTATATTGTCAAGTATATTTCTTTTTTGGACAAATCCTCCCTTATTTTTAGAGATTATAGAAGGGAGAAGCTTTTTTAGTCTCTAGGAGAAATTTTTCACAAATATTTTATAGGACACATTGCAAATCAATATGGGTCTAAATCTACAAAATGTAGAAGGGTTAGATTCCTTGGGAATGAAAGCCATGAAAGATGAGTTTATATCCCCTCTCAAACTAGTCTTTCCATGGGTATAATCATGCAGGTCATTCTTGGAAGATCCTTTTTGATGATGCCCCAGTAGATTCTTTATAAATGGGAAGAAAACACATCAAGGATTGAGGATTTATCAAGATTCATTTTCCAAATTACTTCTTTGATTTCTTCTTTTGAAATTAGTTTTTTCAAATCATCATTGGATTTTTGTGAGATCATCTTTGGAATTTCCTTTACAACATCTTCCTATGAAACTTCACTACCCTCCTATTTTGTAGTATACAAATCCATGTAATGATTAAAAGTATCATGTTTTATATTCTCGAAGTCTTTTATTTTTTCTCCTACTAGGTTCACAATCTCTCTAAACTCTTTTTGATGATCCTAGAATCTTGAATATGAAATAATTTGTTGTTTCTATCCCCAAATTTTAACCAAAAACTTCTTTATTTGAGTTTCCACAATTCTTCCTCCTTTATATGGGTTGAGTGAAATGTCTTTTTAATTCTAGTCTTATCTCTTTGAGCTCCATTTCCATCTGATGAACCTTGGCAAATCTAATTGGGAGGATTTCATCGCAAGAACAACGGAAGACAGAGAGAATTGTTCCCATTTCTTTAATTTCCATTTTACTCTCCTCAGTTCCTCCTCCCATATGAAGAAGGGGGTTCCTCTAATGTCTAAATCCTAGGATTCATTTACCAAGTCAAAGAAACTTGATTGGTTTTTCCAAGTAAGGAAGAGTCGAAAGGGTATCATTCTAAGATAGATCTCAATCTCTATACACAGAGAAATAGGCTTACGGTTTGAGAAAGGATAGTTGAATAGAATCTTATCACTGAGAGGAATATAGAATTTGAAACAAACAAATGATATAGCCTAGAAACCACATGACCAAGGCTGATTTTTCTGTTGGACCATCTAGAAATTTTATTCTTTGGAGTAATGTCAATTAGGTCCCATTTCATGAAGAGGTCCTCTGCATGCTCACAAAAATGGTCTCTTAATATGGAACGACCATGTTTCTCCTTAAAGGAGAAAGTAAGTTTCATATCCCCTCCTAAAATAATATTGAGGAAAAGGGAGAAGCCATCCCAACTAAGAAGGGAATTCCAACATTCTTTTTTTTTCAAATAATTAACTAGGGTATATATATTTAAGATTGAATGTTCATTTAAAAATGATTTAGGGAGGTCGACATCCAATGTTGAAATTTTATTTTCGAAGTTTGTTCAAATCTTCTTCCATCCCATAACATAGCAGTTCCACTATATGCTCCTATGGAGCTTAAAGCCTCCCCTTTTCTCTTCTTCCAAAGTCTCTTCATTTTTTGAACCAATTCAATATCCTCCATTTTCATCTCCTAGATTAGGAGGATTTCTAGTCTTTCAAATTTGAGAATATCTTCAATGGATTCTTTCTATTTTCCTCCCAAACCTCTACTATTCTAAGAGATTAATTTCGTTACTTACTTCTAAATCCCCCCCCGCCCCCCCCAGCCCAAAGGTTTTATTTTCATTTTGTTTGTCCTCCTCTTATATTTTTTTCCATTAACTTCTCTATGGTTGGTTGGGTTCCAAGCATTTTCTCTTGTTCTACTTCCTTCTCACATTTTTATTTATGATTTTTCCTCCCTTTTCTTGTTTCATTCTCAAACTCTGATTTTGCAGAGTCCAATTCTTGTCCATCTGGGGGGAGATCTTCTTCTTCATTTCTTTTTGGGGGATATATTTTGACTATAGGATTTTGTGTTCTTTTGGAGGATCATTTTCTCCATTGTTCCCAAATGGACCAAAGCCCTCATTGCCATGAATTACGATTATTTCCCTTTTTCTTCCAAAACCTCCTGCATTAATTCTCAACTATTGGCTCTACGAGCTCTCTATAGTTCCAAATGGATCTGTCGATTGGTTTTGATCTTGGTCTTTCTCCCTATATCCAGTGGCAAGGAAAGATCTAATATTCTTCCTAGGAATTTCCACAAATCCAGGGTGAGGATGTGACCCACAAGCCTTACCTTTTCTTCCCAAATGAGCCTTGGACCTGCAATTTACTACTGTTCACTACTTAGTAGCTATAGCCACTAGGGGATTCTTCCTACAATCCTCAGCAAAATGTCCATAATTTTGAAATATCTAGCACTTGAATGAGAGTTGTTCATAGTCAATCTCCTAAAAATTCTCCCAAGAATCTAGTTTTAGCTTGATAGTTTCTAGCAGTCCCACATCCAATTTTACCTTGACGCAAATTTTACCACATGAAAACTAGCCTTTTGGTTCATCACAATCACCAAATTTACTAGTATGTTACCAATGGCCTTTAAGGCCTCAATATTCCAATAGTGTATTGGAAGGTGAGGAATCCTTGCCTAGACCAGGACCGTCGAGAAAACATCATAGGTTGGATCAAAATCCGGAGTCCATTTGTTTAGTTAGAAACCCCTCAACCCCATGAAATACAGGCTACTTTTGAAACTTAGTTATGTATCTTCTTTTTCCGCAAAATGGAATGTGAGAAACCTTTTCCCACAAAGAAGGTCCCCAAATTCCCCTTGATTAAGGGTTCCTAGTTTTTCATAACCCACTTCTCTACTGACCTCGGAGAGGGCCAAAGACTAGTAAACTAGCCAATCAACCCTTTCTATGTCATGACCAAGCAAATTTATGTGAAACATCCTTGGGCAAGGAAACTTCTATGATGGCATAGAGCTTCTAAACAAACTTGGATTTTGATGCAGATAAAAACTTCTTACCTTGCGACTCGATTAGCTTTGTGAACGCTTCGATTTCTTGTGAGATCGGAGGGGGGAGCTCCCCCAAGAAGCTATGGTTCCCTCCTACCACTTTACACTCATCATAGGAAACTATGTTGTAGACTGTGAGCCATGCTTTCTGGGCTATAACTCAATGATATCTAAATTGCCTTATATAGATTTAAATTATAAAAGTATGATTGTAAAGCATTCTACAAAGTGAAAACATAATCTATTGCTGTTGAGAGTTGTTTTAGATTGTGTATCCTTTGGTTTTTATATTTATGATTTTTTTATATACATTTATGATTTTATTATATACATGCTGTTTTTTTTATATACATGCTTGGGTTAGACTATTAGGTAGCCTTACTTATAAAAAGGAGGTAAAGGTGCTAAGAAAACATTTAAATAATATGGTTGATTATTTCCATGCTTTTAATTATTAAAAACACCTAAATTTATTTGTTTAAAATTATAGCTTTTTTGCTATTTTAGAACCTAACAAGTGAACTTAATTACTTTTATGCAGCTTGCCCGTCTAATCCAAGTGATACATTAACACAAAATATCGTGGAAAGTAAGGAGTGATTTTGTCCAATTGTTGATATCAAAGGGAAAAAGGGCATTAAAGATGAAAAAATATTTGAAGCATGGGTGAAGTGGTAAGGAAAGGCTGGCGTTAAGCAATTTGATAAAAGTTGCTGGAAGGTTGATAGGGATTACGATGAGAAAATTGCCAATGTGGGGCCAGCTTATGTTGGCACTTGTTAGAATTAGGAATATAAATTCATCAAACCCAACGATGATCCTCACCAAGTTGTTCGAGATAGTCCGGGTCTATCTATATCAGACAGCGGGGAAATCTCATGATTTCTCGCTAGCAATGACAAGAAGAAAAAATGGAGAGGCTGACGATCAAGCTAGAGTAGATGTGGTATTTGAAAGCTCCCTTCGAGGCATACATATAATTTTTTATTTTATTTTATTTCAGATGGAAAGATTCACGGGAAATCCAGCAATACTTCCCCACGTTAGTGGATGGTAGAGGTGGTAAATCGCCAGCCATCCTCACAGAAGGCCTAACCCCAAAGGACTCAAGGCTCAAACCTGTGACCTCCCCCTGAACCAAGAGGGTGTGCGCACATCTTACCAATTGAAGTAACCCTTGGGGCTAAGGCGTACATATAATTTGCAGCAAGAAAGACAACTTTTCAATTCAAATTAGAATAGAAAAGGCAATTTTCCACCCTTTCAGTTCATAGATTTGAGTATTTATGCTAGTGTACATATATATATATTGTAAAAAGCTGAATTGATTCAGCAATTTATGTAAATTTGTAGTAAGTTAAATTTTGTTATAAAAATAGTATATCTATTAACATGATAACCTGCTTTAGTTATAGGCTATTCATGTTTTAATTAATAGTTATAACATGTAAATTCTAAACACACACACACACACACACACACACACACACACACACACACACACACACACACACATATATATANTATATATAAGTATCGCTATAAGTAAATTGGTATGTAAATGGAGATAGAGACAACCAACCACTTAATTTTGTTAAAATAACTTGATGTATCTATTATTCATACTAGATTGTTAGATTGTTAGAGTTAATATAACCACAAAGCAATCCCTATTAATTAAATAAATAAATAAACAAACTAATATGAAAAAGGAAAAACAAATTGTCACCCATTTTTTTAACCACCTTTTAACTGAAACTTATTTATAATAATAATAATAATCTATTTTTAAGGTTACTGCCAAGCCAAACACCTTCTGTGCACTTCAACCTTGTCACCTTTGTATTATTCCGCTGGGCTTGCTTTTAACTGGTGGTTCTATCTGTTTTTTATTCCCTTTTCTTAGCTTTGGCAAATTTTGCTTCTGAGCCTTTATAACTTTCCCCTCTTTTGTTCGACTATGTTTATTAATAACCTTGCCCTTCTCAATGGGACCTAGTCTTTTGTTCTTCCTTTTATTCTCCACCACCAATTTGGTGTATGAGACTACAATCTTAATCAAGATGCATTTAAGCATAATAAGATAAGACTACAATGAAATGAATCTGTGATCTACACTTGTTACACTTGGGTTAATCTTGTTCATCTAGTCAAGCAAGTCCAAAATCTGAGATAATATCTAAATGCCTATTATCATACAAATTTGGAACCATAGGGGTGCACTTTAAATTGTAACATATAAACACCAATTGACTTAAGAGTATTAATCTTGAACTTTTTCCATATACATTAAATTGTAAAATATAAACACCTATTGATGTAAACATATTTAGAAGAATGATAGACTACCTAAAAAACCCTTAAAAGTACACCCATATTGTAAAATATAAACACTTTCTAGTATTTGGTATTGCAAATCTACATCTCATTGAATCTAGCATTACAACCTATTGTTTGTCTCTTGAAGAAGCCAATTGGGCAAATTATTTTGCAAGTCTGCATCTAATTGAATCCAGCAGTACAACCTATTGTCTGTCTCCTCAAGAAGCCAGCTGAGAAAATTATTTCTGGAGCAATATAAGTGCTAACCAAAACGCTTCCAACCCATCTGAATTCAGCATACCAATTATGCTCTAAATGATAATTTCAAGAGTTTAAATTGTAATTTTAAGGATTTGAGTTGTTTTAAAATCATAGATTTAGTTTAAAATAGTTAAATTCAAAATGGTAAAACTCACAATTTCCTAGTTAAAAATTGACCTGTTTTTATCAAAAATCATGTGGAAAAAGTTGGGCGTTTTAGTTGTCTTCTATCCTACTCAAATTATTTTGTAGTTTAGTAATGTTTTATTTGAAGTACTAGGTCACATTCATTAAAAACCCTAACCCTAATGTGCAAGGTAATAGACGATAATTAAGAACCCTAATTTGCACGATAGCAACCGATAATTAGAAAGAAACCTAGAGGCTAACAAATCATCAAGACAGTTTCATGTGTTATCTTCTATTCATATCAAAATGTTGTGTAATTGTAATTGCAGATATGAATGAGAGTAGATGATTTGTGCTCTTACGCATGGAATTTTTGTACATTCTTAGATGATTTGTGTTCTTACTCATGGAATTTCTGGTACATGAGAATGAATTTTTATTGGTGGTGCATGCATAAGAAAACAAGGAAAATCATAAGATAATGATTTTTTACTCTTGGTACGTGCATGAGAAAACCAATAAAATTCAATATAATTATAGATATGAATGTTGCAAGAAGAGAGGAATTACTAAGTGAATTGTGATCCATACTAGCTTAATCCGATATGGCCATATTTCCATCGCGATGGAAATCTATTGGAAGATCCAAGATCATGAAAACAAACACTAGGGACGTTCGATCAGGAAATAAGGTGAATTATATTGAGATTATGAGATTTTAAAAGAAGACTGAAGGTATCTTTGACATAAAATTTGAATAATCTTGTGATTAGCAACTTCATTTTGTAAAACCCAAGCCTCAATCATATGAACATCTCGCACTTCAAGAATATATACTCTAAAGGACTCGTCATGAGCTTTCTTAGTCTCTTAATATCCTATAATAGGGGATTTATAGGTTGTTTATTATCTTCTATGAGAGAGAGGAAATTATGTGATAAGTGTGTCATCATCATGTTTTTTCAGGTATTTCTTGTTTTTGGGGTAGTGACATCCGTCAAAAGTATGCCAAGTGGGTTCTGATTATTTAATTCCACATCCAAGAAGCTCTCTCGATCGAAATTTGAGTAAAAACACAGGGAGATATGTCGAAAATACAAACAAAAAAATAGTTTTTTTCTTTTCTTCCTCCAAAATTAATAAATGTTATTTTATTATTTTAACTATCTCGAGGTATCCATGTAGAAATGTATTTATGTTTTATAAAGATATTCATTCATAAATATGAGCTTTCTTTGTTTGCATGCAGTTTTTAGTTTTAATTTGATTAAATGAACTTTGTTAAACAAGAGGCCAAGGGGAATTGTTATGGTTGAGTTTGATTTTTTTTTTTTTTTGCAAGTAGAATCTAACTCTGACTAGCAAGTTTTTCATTGGCTAAGTTACTATCAAGTAGGGACATCTAAGCTGGGTTTGCACCTGGCCTCGACCGCACCAACTCTTAACATGGTTGGATTTTTTGGTATCCCAACCCTTCACATGGTTGGATTTTTTGGTATCTGTGGGAGATTCATGGGAGATTTGAAATGGCCACCTCTCCGCTTAGGAGGTGTTTTAACCATATCATGCTGTCACCCATATATTGAGTTTGAAATTAATTAAGTTCAATTTTTTTTATGAATTTCACTTTAACTCATTGATAATTAACATAAAGTAAAAAATCTAATGCTAACTCCAAAAAAAAAGTTTAAAATAAAAAGATATATTTCCCAAAAGTTGTTGTCATTGTATAGATGTTAACATGTACATTGGGGAGGTGATGGATTAGGTATGTTGAACATGCCTATCCATAGAGTGGTTCCTAGATATAAGTTCAAGAGATAAAGTTGAACCTTAATATTGAGTTGATATGGGTGAGACTTCCTTGTAATATGATGGAATGCATACATTATGTTTTATTCTATCTTGACCTAGTTGAGGATTTGAGAGTTGGTTGGGATTCTTCTTTAGATTCATCTACTAAGTTCCTTCTCCTCTTCCACTTTTACCATCTACTTTAGTCTTAGAATGGGCTCCACCATCTCTTCTTCCATTAGAAATCCAATTGCAATCCCTTCCTCCCATGAAATTCACCACCATCTCCTCTCGTAGCATACCAACCACTGTCTCCTCTAATAGTAAACTAACCAGAATCTCATCTAGATGTATATGGACCACCACCTCCCCCTCACATGATACATTAGAAACAATTATATGGTATACTTACTTATGCTTTATCATCATGGATTTAGCTATAGTGATAGAGCTAACTTACAACAATTTTACACACATATATAAACCAGGGGGATAGCTTGATTGGTTGACTAACTATAAATATCTGAGAGAAAACATTGTGTTGTATGTTAAATAGCATAGATCAAAGTCCTTTTATCCATAGATCCAAATACTTAGTGTTAAAAATGTACCCACTTAGAGGAAATTAAGTGTATCCTTCTTTATTTCAGTTTCCATAATTCTTCCTCCTTTCTGTAGGTTGAGTGAAAGGTCTTTCTAAATTCATCTTGTTGTTTGATTCTTGTTGTTTGATTCATGTTAGGATTATCTCTTTGAACTCCATTTCCACCTAATGAACCTCCAAATCTTCTTGGGAAGATTTCGTCACAAGAACAAGGGAAGGAAGAGAGCATTTTTCCCAGTGCTTTACTTTCCATTTTACTCTCCTCATTTCCTCTTCCGATATGAAGAAGGGGGAGCCTCTCAGATTAATGAATCCTAGGCTTCCTTTACCAAGTCAAAGAAATTGGGTTGGTTTCTCTAGATCGCGAAGAATCGAAAGGGTATCAATTCAAGATCTATCTAAATCTCTATACACAAATAAATATGCTTATGGTTTGAGACACTAGAGGAAAGGATAGTTGAATAGACTCTTAGAACTTAGAGGAATATAGATTTTAAAACAAAGAAATGATGTAACCTAGAAACCACATGACGAGGGCCAATTTTTCTGTTGGACCATGTAAAATTTTTATTCTTTAGAATAATATCAATTAGGTCGCATTTCATGAAGAGGTCATCCGCATGCTCACAAAAAATGTCTTTTACTATGGAACCACCCTGTTTCTTGTTAAAGGAGAAAGTAAGGTTCAGATCCCCTCCCAAAATGAGATTAAGGAAAAGGGAGAAGCGATCCCAACTCATAAGGGAGGTCCACCATTATTATTTTTTCAAATAATTAACTAGGGTATAGATATTAAAGATAGATAACTGAATGTTCATTTACAAATGATTTATGGAGGTCAGCATCCAATGTTGAAATTTCGTTTTTGAAGTTTGTTCACATCTTCTTCTATCCTATAGCGTAGCAATTCCACTCTATGTTCCTATAGAACTTAAAACTTCTCCTTTTTTCTTCTTCCAAAGTCTCTTCATTTTTTTGAAGCAATTCAATATCCTCCATTTTCAATTCTTGGATTAGGAGTATTTCTAGTATTTCAAATCTGAGAAGATCTCGGACTGCTTCTTTCTATTTTCCTTCCAACCCTCTATTATTATAAGAGATTAATTTCGTTACTTACTTCTAGATTCCCCCTAAGGTTTGATTTTCATGATTCCCTCATAAGGTTTGTTAGATTCCTCCTCTTACATTTGTTTCCATTAACTTCTCTATGGTTGGTTGGGTTCCAATCATTTTCTCCTATTGTGCTTCCTCCTCTCGCTTCTCTTGATCATTTTTCCTCCCTTTCCTTGTTTTGGTATGAAACTCTGATTCCGTAAAGTCCAAGTCTTGTCCAGTCGGGGGAAATATATTCTTCTTCATTTCTTTTTTTGGGGATAGATTTTGATTCTAGGTTGTTACGTTCTTCTAGAGGATCATTTTCTCCATTGTTCCCAAATAGACTAAAGCATTCATTTTAATGAATTAGAGTTATTTTCCCTTTTCTTTCAAAACCTCCTGCGTTAATTCTCAACTATTGGCTCTAGGAGCTCTCTTAGTTCCAAATGGATCCAGTGATTGGTTTCGATATTGGCAAGGACATTGTACCGATTATTAGTTGAAGACCCAACATTCTTCTTGGTAATCTCCACAAATCCACAGTGAGGATGTGACCCACAAGCCTTACCCTTACTTCCCAAATGAACTTTGGTCCTTGGATTTACCTTTGTCCACTACATAGTAGATGCAACTGCTAGGGGATTCTGCTTACAATCCTTAGCAAAATGTCCATACTTGTGAAATATATGACACTTGAATGAGAGTTGTTCATAGTCAACCTCATGAAAACTCTCCCAAGAATCTAGTTTTAGCTTGATAGATTATGGGAGTCCCACATCTAGGTTTACCTTGATGTAGATTCTAGCACATGAAAACTATCCTTTTTGTTCAACATGATCAACGAATTTACTAGTATGTTACCAATGGCATGGAAGGCCTTAGTATTCCAATAGTGGATCGGAAGGTGAGGAAGCCTCACCTAGACCAACACCCCTCAGAGAATATCTTCCGTTGGATAAAAATCCAGACTCCATTTGTTTAGCTAGAAACTCCTTAGCCCCATGAACTAGGGGCTACTTCTTAAAATTAGGTCTCTATTTTCTTTTTTTCGCAAAATGGAATGCGAGAAACCTTTTTCTACAAAGAAGATCCCCGTATTCCCTTTGATCAAGGGTTTCTAGTTCTTCCTAACCCACATCTCTACTGATCTTGGAGAGGGCCAAAGAGCAGTAAATTGGCCAATCAACCCCTTTTCTCTGTCAATGACCAAGCTAATTTATGTAAACCATCCTCGGGCAAAGAAACTTCTAGAAGGGCATCGAGCTTCTTAACAAATTTGGATTTTTATGTAGATAAAAAATTCTTACTTTGCGACTTGATTAGCTTAGTGAACACTTCAATTTCTTAGGAGATCGGTGGGGGAGCTCCCCCAAGCATCTATGGTTCCCTCTTACCACTTTACACACCATAGAAAACTCTATTACATACTCGGAGCCAAGCTTCCTAGAATATAACTCTATGATATCTAAATGGCCTTATATAGATTTAAATTATAAAAATATGGCTGTAAAGCATACTAGAGAGTGAGAACATAATCTATTGATGTTGATATCCTTTCGTTTTTATATTTATGCTTTTTTTTATATACATGCTTGGGTTGGTTGGACTATTAGGTAGCCTTACTTATATCTATTCAACTACCATCATGAATTTGAATTTGATTGAAAAGGGAGGTAAAGGTGCTATGAAAACATTTAAATAATAGGCTTGGTTATTCAGGTGGTTTTAATAATTAAAAAACACTTAAATTTATTATTTTAAGATCATAGCTTTTTGGCTATTTTAGAACATAACCAGTTAACTTAATTGCTTTTATCCTTCTTGCCCGTCTAATTCGAGTGATGCATTAAAACAAAATATCGTGGAAAGTAAGGAGTGCTTTCGTCCAATTGTTGATATCAAAGGGAGAAAAAGCATTAAAAAGAAAAAATATTCCAAGCATAAGTGAAATGGTAACGAAAGGCTGGCGTGAAGCAATTTGATAGAAGTTGCTGAAGGTTGAATATAGGGATTACAATGAGAAAATTGCCAAAGCGGGGCCAGCTTATGTTGGCACTTGTGAGAAAAGGGAATATAAATTCATCAAACTCAACGATGATCCTCACCATTTTGATATGACACAATGCAACTGGGCAAGTTGTTCGAGAGAGTCCGGCTCTATCAATATCAGACAGCAGGGAAATCTCATGATTTTTCGCTGGCAATGACAAGAAGCACTTGTGAGAAATGGGAATATAAATTCATCAAACTCAACGATGATCCTCACCATTTTGATATGACACAATGCAACTGGGCAAGTTGTTCTAGACAGTCCGGCTCTATCAATATCAGACAGCGGGGAAATCTCATGATTTTTCGCTGGCAATGACAAGAAAATAATATCCTATCCTATAAGAGGGGATTTCTAGGTTTTTTATTATCTCCTATGAGGGAGGAAATTATGTGATAAGTGTGTCTAGAGTTTGTTTACGTTTATCCATGTAGAAAGGTATTTATGTTTTATAAAGATATTCGTTCATGAATATGAGGTGTTTTTTGTTTGCATGCAGTTTTTAGTTTTAATTTGATTAAATGAACTTTGTTAAACAGAGGGCCAAGGGGAATTGTTATGGTGAGTTGTACTTTTGTCATTGGTTAAGTTACTATCAACTAGGGGTATCAAAGCAGGGATCACATCTGGATTTTTTGGTATTGCAACTTTTAACATGGTTTGATTTTTTGGTATCTTTGGGAGATTTGAAATGACAACCTTTTATCTTAAGAGGTGCTTTAACCATATCCTAATTGTCACCCATATTGAGTTTTAAATTAATTAAATTCAATTTTGTTTATGAATTTCACTTAAATTCATTAATAATAAACATAAAGTAAAAAAATACAATGTTAACTCCAACAAAAGAAAACTTAAAATAAAAAATATATATTTCCCAAAAAATATTGTCTACTATTATATATAGATGTTCACATGTACATTCGGGAGGCGATGGATTAGCAGTGTTGAATGATGGCTATCCATAGAGTGGTTCCTAGATATAAGCTCAAGAGATAAGTTGAACCGTAATCTTGAGTTGATATGGGTGAGAATTCCTTGTAATATGATGGAATGGATACATCATGTTTTATTTTATCTTGACCTAGTTGAGGGTTTGAGAGTTGGTTGGCCTTTTTCTTTAGATTCATTTACTAACGTCCTTTTCCTCCTTCACTTTTACCATCTACTTTAGTCTTAGAATGGACTCCACCATCTCTTCTTCTATTAGAAAGCCAATTGCAATCCCTTCCTCCCATGAAATTCATCACCATCTCCTGTAATAGTAAACTAACCACCATCTCATCTAGATGTATACTGACCACCACCTCCCCCTCACATGGTACATTAGAAACAATTATATGGTAGAATTAAGTATGGCTTGGCATCATGGATTTAGCTATAGTGGCAAAGCTAACTTATAAAAATTTTACACACACATATAAATCAAGGGGATAGCTTGATTGGTTGACTAACCATAAATTTGAGAGAAAAAATTGTGTTGTATGTTATAACCATCATAGATCGAAATCCTAGGATCTATCAAGTCCCTAGAGGGATTAAATATTTCGAGGTGAAAACCTCTATGAGCTTTGGTGTGTCCTATATATACCCATTCATTTGATTATAACTAAAAGAAACATCTTTTTGTTTAAGGTTAATAATTACTATAATTTATGGCCAACATATAATATTTTTCATTATTTTTTACTTTGTGAGGAACAAACATTACAACATCTTCCCCATACATGGTTTTAAAACCATGTGCAAGGGCCTCCTAAAACCATGGGTTGTTTAGAAGGCCTTGCACATGGTTTTAAACCATTTGCAAGGCCCTCATAAACCAAACCAAAAGTTGTTTAGGAGCCCTCAAACATGCTTTTAAAACCATGTGTAAGGCCAACATTTTTTTTATTTTTTTACATATAATTAAATATTTAATTCTTTATTGTTTTTTAGGTATGAACAAATCTTACAAGATCTCCTTCATAGTGGATTGTAGAACAAGAATCCCATAATAACAATTTATCTATTTTTAAAAGGAAAATAAAGTATATCAATCATTAAATTTGAGATGACATATATAATATTTAACTCTAATTATAATCCTTTAATATTATTAAATAATTTTTAACCATTTTTAAAATCAAACATTTTGTCATAGGAGAAGATACAATATTAATTATACATAATTACAAAGCTTATTCAATGATAAATTAAAATTTTTCTTTAATATATTAAATATTTTAATTTATCATTTTGAATAACTTTTCATTAATTTTGATCAAATTAAATTTGGTATAGTTTAATATAATAAAATAACAATTCATCTAAATGTATATAGTAATAACATGCCCATATAAATCATCAAACAAATTCTAATAAATGTATATAGTAATAACATGCCCATATAAATCATCAAACAAATTCTAATCAAGATTTATCCATTGATTAAATATTTTATTAAATAATGGAAATAATTTTAAATTTTTATATGATATACACAACTAAATTTTGAAAAAAATACCTTTAACTAAACTAATGTTAATGATAAGAGTTACTAATAAACATTTATAATCACATTTTAATAATTTTAGAAATAACATTGTCTAATTAAAACATCTATTAAATCATGAAAATAAATCTAAATTACTATAATAATAATAAAAAGATATTTAAAAAAAAACTCTAGGGTGATGGAAGAAGTTGGTGAACCTTTTAGATGCAATTGGATTTCTACAAAACCTACTCACGTTATGGAAATCAATAATGTTCTTACGTTAAGAACTAGGTTCAACAAACCCCAAACCTTTGAACCTACTTGACATGCATGCGAGGTGAAGACACCACACACATTCCTGGGCATATAAATAACACAATTGATTTGTAATTCATGACATGGAAAATGTGTATGCATGATTTGTAAGGCATGGATTACAAATTGCATGCATGATTTAAAATCCATTTTCCCTTCCTTGACCATCTCCAA
Source organism: Pseudotsuga menziesii (assembly GCA_001517045.1). Lineage (NCBI taxonomy): Eukaryota > Viridiplantae > Streptophyta > Pinopsida > Pinales > Pinaceae > Pseudotsuga > Pseudotsuga menziesii. The sequence continues at coordinate 164,481 of LPNX010342050.1, forward strand.
GGCACTAAAACACAAAGATATTGCTCACAACCTCATAATAGCATGGATATCACAATTTAGAGACCAAGGATAATCTCGATAAGTTATGTGGGGTGTTGTGAGGCAGAGTTCATGACCTTTGATATCTAGAAGTTTCCATTATATCCCAAGGCATAGGTTTTCTCTCTCTATAATGTCTAGTTCCCTTAGAGTGATACGTAGTGTTAAAATCCTCGTAACGGTGCATGTATACTCATTCAAAGAAAAATATACCCTCAATAAGTCATATGTAATGCTTCAAGGTGTCATTTTTCATGTTGGACAATTGGAAGCTTATTTTACAACATAGGGCTTAAGTTTACTCCATAGCTAAAGTTATCCTTGATATTCCATTTGATATATCAATGATACCTTCAGGATTTCATGTGTTTTTTTTTAGTACATTGTCCTTGTCTTGAGATGCATAGAAGCTTTTTTTAGCGATTAATTCCTAGAACTATCCTTTAGTGCCTAAGGCCCAAGATGTTTCCACTTACAATGTCCAATGACCCAAGACCAATACTTAGTGTTAAAAATGTACCCACTTAGAGGAAACATATACCTAAGAGATATTTTGTAGTTTTTTAACAAATTACTCTTATCCTAGATTCCTAGAAGCTTTCTTAGGGCCCGTGGACCATATTTTTGGCCCTGACCATGTATAGGGAAACAATACCATATCTAGAGCTCAAAAACATGTAATGGTTCCCATATCACCAATATAAGGCCAAATATCCCCTTGGGTAGTCATCTATGGTACTTTGAGTCGTAAATCATAAAGCTTGAGTCATCAAAGCTAACTTTATAACACAATTCCTAAGCTTCCTCTATAGACCATGGCTAACACCTCAACACCCACACCTAGTGATAAAAAAACTCCTAGTCACTCCCATATACCCATTTGGAATCAAGGATACCCTCAAGAGATCATGTATGGTGGTTCAAGGTGATGTTATTAGTCTTATATACTTACCATCTTCTTTTAGGTCCTAAGGCATCTTCCTTTAGGTGATGTCATATCCTAGATTTCAAATATCTAAAAGAGAGGTCATATGTGGTGGTTTGAAGCTCATTCATGACATTCAAGCCTTAGAATTTATATTTATGGCCTAATGCTAAAGTTCTCTCCCTTGACCATGGAAAGGAACTAAGAATAATACTTAGTGCACAAAACCTAAAACGATACCCATATCTTGACTCATAGGAAAATGATGCCTCAAGAGGTCAAGTGTGATGCCTTGAGGAATTGTTCTTAAAGTTTGATGCTTAGAACCTGCATAAGTATTGAGTCTTATATTCCTTCATTAATCATATCTAGGGCCTCATAACTTGTCATTATTGCTCAAATACTTATAATGTTATGTGATAGTCACTCAAATGTTTAATATCCAATAAAAAGGGAGTCACATGTGGTGTCTTAAGGAATTCTTCATGGACCATGATATTTGGTAGCTAACGTTTAGAGCTAATTCCCACATTTCATTAGGTAGACTTTGACTAGGTCTCAACATCAACAGCTAGTTTTCAAAAAATTATATGGTGGCAATATGCACATGCATAGGTGAAGGATCCCTTTGGGAGATTAGTTGTGTTTGTTCAAGGGACTATTATTCCTATGGCCCTACCATATCCTCGTTTAGAAAATAAGGATACACTCAAGAGGTTCTAAGTGGTAGTTTGAATAGAATCACTATGCTTAAATACTATAAACTTGGATTGCTACAAATTTAGACAACTAGATGTGGAAGTTATAGTCCCCATGTAAGTTCTCAACATGACCATAATTATGAGAGGTGAATGTAAAACAATTATCATGCAATAACCGTCCATCCCTTCCCAACTCATTACCTCATGTGGATCCCTACCTTCATGGTGATACTAATATTTGTTATGTCGTTGAACGTTATGCTAAAATGTTTGTAGCTTGCATAATGATCTTCATGTATTCCATTATCCTTCACCTATGGAACCAATAGGTACACCTCGATAATCCTAATCTTTCCCTTCCCTGATTTTCAACTATGTCAAATAAGGGTTGAGAGTCCTAACTCCAAACATTCATTATAATTTACTGATACTAGAAAGAGATGCACATTGGTACATTTGGGAGATGTCAAATTTTATCTTTATCACATTTGGGAGATGGAAAGCGGGGGTCTCAAGCCCTAAGCTTGGAGTAGTGCAAAGGTATGGGTCATTTGCGATTTTGTTGTGTGAGCTATGTTCAGCTATCTGGTCTGCACTATGGCGTGAAGTTAGGATTCTGGAAGAAATTTGAAGGTATGTCCTTCGATATGGTTTTGTTGCACTTGTTTTGTGGTTTCAGTTGGGAGGTTTAGCATACTCATCATCTACGTTCTGTTTTGTTGCAGGTCATAGGGTCCTTATGGTGTGGGTCGTGGGTCTTCAAGGTGGCCAACACATTACCCTTTATGGGTAATCCCTGCTATAAACAAGTGGGTGTTGTGATAGATTCTGAACCTCGTCGTTAGATAAATTAAAACATTTCCCTTCCTAAATGTTTGTGTACTTTAAAAAAAATAAGATATTATAAAAAATAATAAAAAATAATAAAAAAATAACATGCTGACACAAATTAGATTCTCAATGTTTACACTGTAAAAATGGGTTTATACCTCGAGAGATTTGATCCCTCTCAGCGCTTGGTATATCACCTTTTAAGATGGATCTATGCTAGTATGTAAATTTCTTGAACTATGAATCCAAATTTTATCTATTATACTTCACAAATTATTAGTTCTAAATATCAAAATATTGGTTATAAATATTTCATTTATCAATTAAATAAATAGCACACCCACTTAACTTATGGTCGGTGAACACCAATAGGCCAAAAATTAAGTGCCACAATGAAGTTATATGTTACTTGTTTTTAACAGCAGCTAAGAGTTATCCATGCATTAAGTACTAGTTATTGATGCATAAGCTACTAGTTATTTTTTTATTCTGTTTTTTACAATTACTAATTTTGAATTTTGAATGAATTCCATAAAATCAATAAGGATAGTACATTTGTCTCATCCTTATGCAATCTAGAAAAAACATAGTTGCTAATCCACCCAAAATTCTAAGAAATAAACACCTATTAGTGTAAATATTCAATAATTCTAGATTCTTCTTCATTTATCTTTCACATGATCAAAGGTATTACCATCAAAGGAATATAATTTGAATTTCAAAACATATAAAAGGTAATATTGGACACCATGAAGTTATATAAATATTTTAATTAATATATTCTAAAAACAAATATTGTATAAATATTTTAATTTATATATCCTAAAAATATATATTAAGTAGTTTGAAAAAACATATCAAAATACTCATATTTTCTTAAGTTTTGTGAATCTTTAATTTATATATATATTAGTAAACCAAATACTAACAAGATGAAAATTAATACTGGAGTAAAAGATTACCAAGTGCTAAAATGCCATAAAACAAAAAGAACGAGTTAGCTTCAACCATATAGTATTTCTCAATGGAAAAGCTTGTATACAAATGTTGTCACCTAGAAGAATGTAACTCTAATGGTAGCTAGAACTCTTATTGAACTGATGCATTTCTTTCCTTGTTGCATGTAGGTGCACTTAACGATGGAAAATGGACTATGATGGTGAAACAAAAGACATACTTCCTAGGTTCAACTATCTCACATCTTGGATGACGAACAGACTTACAGCCCTCGCTTAGTGATTATTATTATGGTTGTTAGCACTACTGTTTACACAAGGTTGGGTTTTATTATGCCTATGTTTGTACTGGTTACCATTATTGCTTATGGTCTTATGACCTTGATTTAATTATACCTCCACTTTAACATTTACATGGTATAATTGGCAATGTATAAGGCTTAACATATTATATAGTAGCCCTATGTTCATTATGGTCCTTATGTATAATGTCAAAGGCATAATGTAAGACATTCATGGAATATTACATATGCCGAGAATTATGGCTTATCCTATGTCTACATTACCAACGTTGGGGTTTATGATTTGCATGGTGGTCAATTGTTGCAATGCGATTTGGGGTGGCATAAACTATAGAATTTCGGTTTTTATTTCATGTAGTGGAGACTAGGGTGGCGAATTTAATGTGCCTTGGAAAGTGGGGGTCTCAAGCCCTAAGATTGGAGTAGTGTGAAGGTATGGGTCATTTGCGATTTTGTTGTGTAAGCTATGTTCGGCTCTCTGGTCTACAGTATGGTGTGAAGTTTGGATTCTGGAAATGGTTCGGAGGTATGTCCTTCGATGTGGTTTTGATACAATTATTTTATGGTTTCAATTGGTAGATTTGTCATACTCCTCATCTTTGTTCCAATTTGTTGCATGTCACAGGGTCCTTACGGCATGGTTCATGGGTCTCCAGGGTGGTCAATGCGTTACCCTTTATAAGTAAGCCCTGCTGTAAACAAGTTGAAACTAGTTTCTTCTTGCGTGTGGGTGTTGTGATAGATTGTGCAGCTCATCATTAGATGAATGCTTGGTTTGGGTTTTAATGGTTGCAATTCAAAAATGGGATGTCTATAATTTCTTGTAAAGCATCCAGATATGCGTTTATCGTTTGGGGTTTTTGGTTGGGTTAGCACCTTCGGGCCGAGTCTATTTTTATTTGAATTATGTAAATGAATACTTTGTCACTATTGTTGGCCATGGTGAATAATATAGAATCTGTGTTTTTGTGTAAATTAATGGGTATGGTACAAATGGTGACAGCACGATTACTTGCAATGGTGCAATTGCTTGACTGTATATTTTTGTATGTATTTTGTAATGGTTAAATGGTAATTAAATTGTTACTATGAATGCATCGTGGTTATGATTGGGTATGTTAGCAGCGTTACTTGGCCTTTAGATGCATGCCATTGATGGAAATGGCATCCCGCCATTTTAGAGTAGCGATTGTGTAAGATTCGAATGAAATGTGGTTTTATGGTTATTCGTAGCGTTTAAATCCCTACATGTGTATTTAATTGGGAATGACTATGAATGTGGGGTTTACCCTATCATTACTATTACTTAGCACATACAGGGGTTTATTGAATTATGTTAAGGGTTTACGGGTTTTGTATACAAATGGCCATGAGCGATGAAATGAATACAACGTGTAATTTTAACTTGGGGTTTTATTAATGTATGGAGTTATAATGGTTTACAACCTATATATTGGTTTGGTAATTGATATGGGAAATGTTGGCAGGGAAACAGTTTCAGTCTATTTTTACTCTTATGGCATTTGATTTTAATAGTGTGGTCTATGTAGAATATTAATGAATTGCAGCGTTTGGTAAAGATGTTAGTGAATCCTAGAGGATTCGATGTGGTTATTTTTAAATGTATCATGGGTTTTGAATTTGTGATCTTCACACGATTCGATCCTGGGCCATGTTGGTTGTAAAGGATATGTGAAATAATTTGCGTTGTCATAAATTCACACAAGATTTGATCCCGTTACCCCTTTTCATTTATACGATATATTTAATGAGTTCAGTAATTAGATTTAGGTTAATTTATTTTGTTGAAAACTACATTATGAGATGTGATTTGGATAATCATATTTTATGTTTTAGGTGTATAGTTTGGTTATTATGAATGTGACGTTTGTGCCCACGGACCTTAGAGGTCTTCGATGGTTTAAGCTTGATATTTGATATTATTTTTTAATTATGATAATGAGCATGCTTTGTTTATAGTCTTGTTTATTTATAATGTACTTATAGAACATTAGAGGTCTCTATGGCTTTAGCTTGGCACTTATTTTGTTTATGAAGTGGAAAAGATTTGGTTACAGTTCAGTTTTATAATAAACAGTGGAATGATTTGTTTTTAGGTTCTACTTTATAATATTATAATTTACTGTGGCAGTAATTTATATTTATGTTCTAAGGTTATGTTTATATATTATACGAATACTATAGATACCAGTTGGTTATTTTAAATTAAATATAGGCCTGCTATAAATATGAAATATGCCAGTAGAATTAATATGTATAGGCTCTGTTTTGAGTAGTTCTAGGTTTTGGAAAATAAATTTAAAGACAGGAAATAAATTGCATACATGAACTTAGAAATAAAAACATAAACCCTTAAATTATAAAATGGAA
>LPNX010342050.1:171223-182455 GCA_001517045.1 Pseudotsuga menziesii
TCAGGTAATGGCTAGGTCTACTAGCTAAGCAACTCTAAACATCCTTGCATGTTGTATTCCCTCATATAAAATGGTAGTTCTCTAGTACTTGATGACATATAGAACTTCAAAATTTCATTTAATCACTGAAAAATAACTCATATGAGATCAATATTTTACTCGAGTTGTTTTCACTCGACCTTATTAATTCTTTTCAATAACTCCTATCACTTATCCAGAGCCCATAGTCAATGCTAAAAAATAGGGAGTTACAAACTTAGTCCAATTCCAGAGCTCCTCGCTCAACACTAATGCTAGGATGTAGTTGTAGGATACACCTAGGGATACAATGGCCAAGGATCCGATGTTCTCAAGCTTATGCTCAACATCAACTTGGAAGGCTCCACGGCTTATGCCCAACACTTCCAATTTTATATTTTCATGTTCTTGAGAGCTTCATGCTCAACACAAAGGTTTTCATAACTCATGTGTTCCAGAGCTTCTCGCTCAACAAAAATATAAACACTCATGTGCTTTAGAGCTTCACTCTCAACACAAACATCAAATACCCATATTCTCTAAAGCTCCTCGCCGAACACAAAACATCTCATCAATCATGTCCTTTAGGGTCGACGCCCAACACATAAAATCATACATTAAACATACGTAATTTGATTACACTCAATATATCAAATAAATCATCATGTTCATATGCAGTGGGGTCTTTGACCCAATATATCAAATACAACATCAACGTAACAACATAATCAATGGGGCTTATGCCCATAAGTGTTAGGTCAAAATTCGGGATATTACATTTGCACAGACTTTATCCTAAGCGAATATACTTCCACAAGGTTGGATATGCCTCTCCCAATCCAGACACATGAATTTTGTTGGAATTTCATAACAATGTTGGCCTCTAGTGTAAAGTAAAAGAATGAAGATAAATCCTCAAGTAGGGTTTGTGTAAGAATAAACAAGTGGCCTCCTTCAAAAGTCTCACGTACATCCTGTTGGATATGGAGAATGGATAACTTCATGGTTGTCTACAACACATATTATCCCCTAGAAGGGGATTTTTTAAGCATTCTGATATTATACTTAAGTCTAGTATTCTAGGCAATTGTTTTGGATTGAAAAAACATGTTTATTGATAGGTAGGCAAATATTAAATATGAAACATAAAATTAACACTGAAATGTGTAAATTTTGGCGAATATTAAGATTAAAAAAACATATTTTATGTAAATATAGGTGATATTAGACACTAAAAATGACCAAATAGCGAATTTATTTTTTGAAAAAAATCCCAAAAAATAGCCATTCGCCCCTAAAACTTACTGTGTCCCTTAGTCTTGCTTTTGTTGCAACAACTTCACTGAAATTTGAGAGCCATATTTTGCTACAAATGAAATTTGTTATTTTTTTATTGGTCCTAAGAAAAGCATTATATAACCCAATAGGATGAGATGTGTAACTTTTTCAATGCGCATTCTAGAGCTAGCATGTGTCCTTTTAAAAAACATTATTATAAAAAATAATAAAATATTATAAAAAATAATCACAAATTATAACAAATAACACATGCAATCAAATTAGATTTAAAATAGATTTAAAACATTTACAAAAAATAGATAAATTAAAACCTTTCCCTTCCTAAATGTTTGTGTACTTTAAAAAAAAAAAAAGATATTGTAAAAAATACTAAAGCATTATAAAAAAATAACATGCGGACACAAATTAGATTCTCAATGTTTACACTCTAAAAATGGGTTTGTACCTAGAGAGATTTGATCCCTCTCAGCACTTGGTAGATCACCTTTTAAAATGGATCTATGCTGGTATGTAAATTTCTCAAACTATGAATGCAAATTTTATCTATTATACTCCACAAATTATTAGTTATAAATATTTCATTTATCAATTAAGTGAATAGCACACCCACTTAAATTTTGGTCGGTGAACACTGATAGGCCACAAATTAAGTGTCACAATGAAGTTATATGTTACTTGTTTTTAACATCGGCTAAGAGTTATCCATGCATCAACTCCTAGTTATCCATGCATAAGCTACTAGTTATTTTTATATTCATTTTTTTTTACAATTACTAATTTTAAATTTTGAATGAATGCCATAAAATCAATATGGACAGTATATTTGTCTCATCCTTGTGCAATCTAGAAAAAACATAGATGCTAGTCCACCCCAAATTCTAAGAAATAAACACCTATAGTGTAGATATTCAATAATTCTAGATTCTTCTTCATTTATCTTTCACATCATCAAAGGTATCAACATCAAAGGAATATAATTTGAATTTCAAAACATATGAAAGATAATATCTACACTCCGTGAAGTTATATAAATATTTTAATTTATATATCCTAAGAAAAATATATTAAGTAGTTTGAAAAAACATATCAAAATACTCATATTTTCTTAAGTTTTGTGAATCTTTCGTTTTTATATTTTAGTAAACCAAATACTAATAAGATAAAAAATAAGACTGGAGTAAAAAATTACCAAGTGCTAAAATGCCATAAAGCAAAGAGAATGACCAGCAATTCACCGAACTCTGTAAATCGCAAAAGGCTCTATGCCATTGTCCAGCAGCTCGTGGGCCTTTTGTATTTGTACCCTACCATTTTCAGCCTCTCAATCATGCGAAAGGTATTATTTACCTACGGGTTAAATTTTGTAAACCATAATCACAAGTTTGTAAATCGTAGAAATCTCCAGGATATGCCATAGGCTCAGATCTGCCTGAACTACACAAGGCTGATGTGCCGATCTACATCAAAGGAGGATTTGATCTCACATGTGGGAAATGGGTAAAATGCAGATCCTTTATATTATGGCCAGCTTAAGGCAATATTTTCTAAGCTCTACACGGAGGTATCGTGTAGATCTGAATTGAAAACAGAACCTAAAAACATCTGGAACCCAACACGCAGATGAAAAATTGCAAGGCTAACTGCAAGATAAGGATAACCCACTGAATGTCCCAATATCCCTAAATCGTAGGCGTCAAGATGAAAACCCATACGATCGGTAGTGTGAATAAATTATTTCTCTGAAATAATGCCCTGGCAGAACTTACCTCCAGCAGCACGCCCGTGCTAGCACTCGCCAGAATCAGGGAACCCGCCATCCAGCGAATATGGTATTGGATTCCGGTTTGAAACGTGGTTAACAAATACCAACGGCAACTGATCGACTCACAGGCCCAGTCAGGGATTAGATAAATAAAATAGAAGTGGATCTACAATCACAGTTTAGGAAAAATGTCTTCAAAAAATACAACAGCTGTAAATCAAGGAATCTGCTGGGGAGTGATCCAAATCGCTTCAAGGATTTGGACACACACTCCACTCTGATAATTGGAAAAGCGCCACAGCCAATAGTTTTCAGCTAAAATGGGGTTTACATACTCTGGAAAAACATAAAAGGGATGGGATAGTTTACAGAAAAGTCACCACGACTCTCCTAGAGCTAAAGTATACCCATAGAGGGCAGTAACTCATCCGAAATGTTTGCCACCAGATCTTGCTTAGACCTAAAACTAAAAACAGCAGTTTAAACAGAACAAACGATATCCAGTAAACAAAATACAGATATATCCTGGAGTTGGTCTAAAACACATCGTTTTTCTCTTTAGATCTGGAGTTGGTCTAAACAGTAAAAAAAATACAAACACTGTTCGCAAGATTGTGTTCAGCAAAAACATAGAGATATGCTAGAATCAACCAGAACTGATAAATCTACAAGCATTCGCTATGGTAAAAGTTTCGAAGCGTTTGAGGACAGAAAACGTTGTCTGTTGAATCAATGGCATGCATTATCAAAGCAAACAATACAACAATAATGCAAGCAAACGTTATGATACAACTTCTAGGGGTATAGGGGCAGAACGTTAGCTACCAATACCTGGTATGCTGCTCTCAAGAAATTGCTATGGCTTGGCTCTGATTTTCCCCAAACTTGTAGCAGTGGTCCCTTGCAATATTTAGCCTACTTCAAGTAGGTCGCACCAGAGGTATTTTTCAGGCAGGACCTAGAACTCTCCTTCCAGAACAAACCCACAAGGAGTGTGTATGTCTTACTAAGTGTTCCCTCTCTTTAACTATCATAGACAAGAGATTTTTTCCAAAAAAAAACTGACATACTCCCCTGATTTTCTCCTTGCTCCTAGAATAACTCGCATGATTTCCTCCTTGAAAATCGTACCCCCTTAACTATTCTTTAATAGAAAAGAATCTATATGTCCCCTAGCTTTCTAACTATGGATTTAAGGATTTATTATGCTTGGATTTTTCCTTAGAAAACCCCATTCACGTGGTGGCAAGCCGATAAAGAGAAGGATACTATTTTATAATAAAAGTAACAAACTCTTATATGTATCCATAGTGTAGTTTGATTATATATATCTATATCTATATCTTAAATATGAATATGTTGTTTATGCAACCAGGTTATTCTTTTGGTTGTTTTTCTCTAAGATTATATATATATATATAACTCTTTATATATATAGATTCACATCTAGGTATGTTTTCGTACATATACCTATATTCTCATGTATATAAATATGCATATGTTTGTCTTGTATATATGCATGTACCTTAACGTTTGTCCTTACCGTAACTACACAACTAACATTGTTCACGTAGTCAAGCTTCCTGATATTACCGATATCGATCTTGTATGAACCCAAGTTACACTTTCCTAGATCCCCAAGTCCTTGTTAACTTCGGCCTCTCCCTCTTAGCGGAATTTGTTGCTCGTCGTTGAGGTTGTGCGAAAGTCTTAGATCTCTCCAGTCTACAACTTAGGAAATGAATCTCTTTAACTTACTTGGTTCTTACTGGTGGGGCCTTGGCCTTGAGCTCCTCACCAGAGAATCAAGTACAATAACATTCAAAGTTCACAAAAATACCTAGGGTATGCGAGAGGGATGTTACATCCTCTCCCCCATGAAAAATAACACCATCCTCGATGTTCCTGTTTCCCATCAAAACAATAACTATTCATAATCACAAGATATTTGGGGGCATGTAGGAGGGACATTACAACTTTGCTAACTACTAAATGCAGAACCATATCTATTATATTCAATCTCTTAACATTTTCTTTCATCTACTGTAAATATTCTATCTGTGCTGGAGTACGGCCTGGTCCTTCCAGGTGTGGAAAAACACAGACTAGAAATTATTTTCCATTCAAACACATTAAAACAAAATAATATAGAACCTTATTAGGATAGATGATAGTAGCGTTAGGAGGCCGTTCCTCCCTACCAAACTTGTGGAGAGTGCTGAAACAATGCTTCCTCAGGACCCTCGAACCTGTTCCTGGTCTTCTTGGCTGAGAACTGGTGGAGCATGCAAACATTAGACTGGTCCAATAACTCAGTAAAACACCCTACACTCAGCAGTAAGATCTTTCAGCTTATAAGCTGCACTAGATCACTCAGCAGTTATCCCCTCAAACTCTTTCAACAATTCCATTTCCATTGAATTTATTTCAAGTACATTCACCTGAATGATCACTTCTCTAGAATGAGCAGCCTCAGCTCTCTTCAATGGGAATTTTTATAAAGATTTCCTAGTTTTTTTGGGCCATTTGTCATTAATTGAGCCACCTGCTATGATTCTACTTTCTTGGGGAATCATGACCCCAAATGTAGGAAGGTTTCCACCTACAACAGTTGGAAGTGGTTTGAGGATGCTCCCACATGTCAGTTTGCTCTCCACCTAGTCTCCTCCACCAATTTGACCAGTAAACACTCTTTTAACACCTCTCCTAAGCTATTGTCTCCTCCTTTTATTTATTTATAATTAAATATTCAGAATTACATTAAATATCCTTGACTCTGATGAGTCATCAATTACAACTTAGCATAAAATTTAACATATTATCCTCAAATAAAATCAAATAATATAAAATTGTTTTTGCAAAAATGGGGCATGTGACACTACCGACTACTTCTTTTTCAGAAGTTTGATTTTGAGATAATTGCGAAGTCAAGTCACTTGAATAATGGCCCCAATCATTTATCCTGGATTGAGACAGGCGAGGATCCCACAAATATTGAAGAAGGACTGTCGGATGCGCAATTGTTCAAATTCGACATGGCAGATGATTATTATAATCAAATAATTCAGCTCTTGACGACGGGAGTCTCACCAAAGGAATTTTCAACAAGTCAGAAGAAGTAATTGGTCGCTAAGGTTTCATATTTCTAGTTAATCACTGGCCATCTATATAAACTAGGACCAGATGAGATTTGTGGCAATGTGTCCTACAACATGAACAAGGGAATATTTTAGAGGAGGCCCATGAAGGAATTGATGGTGGATACTATGGAGGACGAGCTACTACGAGAAAGGCGCTTTATGCAGGGACATGTGGCCCACTTTACATTATGATGCGATGGATTATGCGCGGAGTTGCGATATATGTGAATGCACTAGGAAACCATCAAGGAGGGATGATATGCCACTGGTACCGCAAGTAACATTGCATCCATTTGATAAATGGGTCATGGACTTTGTGGGTCCAATAAAACCACCTGGGAAGAGAGCTAGTGGGCGGTACATAGTCACGACGATGGACTATTTGACACAGTGGAAGGAGGCCGCACTATTAGGGGATTGCACTGCTATGACAACAACAAGGTTCTTATTTGACAACATTGTGACGTAATTTGGATGTCCAAGGATATTGATGAGTGAATAGGGTAGTCACTTCATCAACCATACCGTAAGCGCGCTGGCAGAGGAATTGCAAATATAGCACAAGAAAAGTACCCCATATCATCCATGGGCGAATGGAACAATAGAAGCTTTCAATAAGATATTGGAACATGCTTTTACAAAGGTATGTAATGATAACCATGATGACTGGGACTTAAAGATTCTAGCAATATTGTGGGAATATCACACAACTTGCAAGAGATTGACGTGGAAGACACTGTTCAAATCAGTATATGGGAAAGAGGCGGTCACGCCTATGGAGTACATCATTCTTATTCTACGCGTTGCTACAGGGATGGGCATGGATGATGAACCAACGTTAGCGGACCACATGGAGCAATTGATACAGCTCAAGGAGGACTATTTTCTTGCAGGATTCCACCAGCGCATCGAGAAGGATTGATAGAATGGTTCGCATGATCGCCACATAAAGAACAAATAGTTTCAGCAAGAAGATTTGATGTTGTTGTACGACAACAAGTTCCTGAAGCATCCAGGTAAGTTACAGATGCATTGGTTAGGTCCATATATTATTAATTCTATTTCTTCTGGAGGTGTAGTTCAACTATAACAGTTAGATGGAGCAATGCTACCAAATCTTCTTGAATGGTAGCCAACTGAAGCCCTATAAGACAGGGCCAGAACCGCGCAATGCTTAAGGAACTGTGCAATAAAAAAATTAAAAATAACTAGAGGGGATAATGCATGAACAGAAAGTGCACCAAGATAAAGTGGTTGCGCAAGAGTAGGAGTTAGTAGCATATTTAGGAGGTCATGATGTGACAACCGCAAGACTGCGCGCAGATGTCAAATCAATAAAAATGAAGAGAGTTAAAAGTAGTTTACCAATGGCACTTGCAGAAGTGACATGTAATGATGGTGGATATGACCATTGGGCTAGAAAAATTGACGGCGAAATCAAGTAGTTAATGCATGATTTGGTCATGATGATCTTTAGTGCTATAAGAGCGAGTCCAACACGGTAGGAAGACACCAGTATGCAAAATTGAGTTGAGTTGTAGAGTGACTTGTTAAGAATGGGTGAGGATATTGAAAAGGTTGCTATGTCTAGAGAGGGGATTTATTATTAAGCCTTCAGAGGAATCATGGTGCAGGATGCAGAGTAACCTAGATAAGGTAGATTTTTTCAGCGAGAGAGATTCACCAAAAAGATCAATCACAATTATGGAAGAAGTATCCAGCATGCACGTTGGATTGTCAACGATGACAAAGGGGAAGAGAAAGGCACAGAAACCTAGCTCTCTGGTACTACAAAAGACAAGGAATAGAACGTCCGCAATGACAGAAGAAGAGTACACTGCACAAATGGGTCTGTTGAGCTCAGAAGTGATGGATTCTATCACTAGAGCAGGAGTGTCTGTCAAGGACATCCCTGGATATATCCCTCCTAGCGAGTCGGGTGCGAAGGCCCAGAATCCCACAAAGATTCAGAAGTTTCAAATAAGGATTTCGTCGATCCCACAAGGGGTGGTATGCACCATTGACATCCTTCCTGCGTTGATGTAGCTGAAATATGAAGACCACAACCTGGTTTTCCTAGGGGATGTTTTGAAGGACCCTGTTGTAGCTACAACAATTTCCCAAATTTCTAAAAAATTTTGGACCCTCCTTTACTTTGGATTAGTTCAGTCCTTTTCTTGGTTTCATCCTGTTGATTTTAACTTATGGATTTTGAAGCGCCTTCATGAAATTTGAGTACTATCGATCGACTGGTTTCTCATCTTTTTCATGCCTTAAATTTCATCTTAATTGAGTCCCTTGCCGTTTTTGCAAAGCTCTTTTAAAGCTTTCATTTTAAATCCTTCTTGTAGCGGGAGTTAGTTTGTTGACAAGCCCGCCGTTGCGGGTGTGTTTCGGATCCTCCTAACCTGTGGTCGGGCCGCCGTTGCGGGTGTTCTTCAGCTCGTCTTTTTCTTTTCCGCCCCGCCGTTGCGGGTGGCTTTCGAAACTTGATTTTTTGTTCCACCCCGCCGTTGCGGCCCTTCTTCGAATCTCGGTTGTTGTGTTTGTGCTTCGATTATTGCGGGAGTTAATCTTTTTGTCTTGCCGTTGCGGGTGGTAAAACTTTGTGGCTGTTGCGGGCGTTGTCTTCATTTCGCATCGGGAGGAGATGAACTCCACCCTCGCCGCCGTTGCGGATCAATGGGAAGTCCGGAGATGTTGTTTACTGCCGACTATGTGTATCGGAGCCTTGGAGAGTGTTGACTTCCTCGTTGCATCCGGCGTTGCGGGAGTCGCCAAACTTCTAGTCACCCGACAAATGAATCTGTTGCCGCCCGACCACGTTTTAATCGTATGACTGATGTTTGGGGTTGCGGGTGATGGAGTATGTAGGATGGTCCGCCGTTGCGGAGAGGGCTGAGTTGTGTCGCCCGATAAGACTTTCCTATCCGCCCCGACTGAGATGACTTGTTGCACGTGCGAGATTTTTATATATACGGTGGGCGTGTTTCGATTTTTTTATTGTTATTTTTGCCCAAGCTGTCGTAATATGCCCCGCGCTGCCGACCTCGTGAATTTGGTGGAACCCCGTACCGGTACCCGCGTCCAGCTGTTGATCGAAGGCTCCATCGTTGTCGCCATTTCGTTTGTGCACTCCTTCCAGGTAGGATCTTAACCCCTCTTTTCAAGGGTTCAGCTGGGTGACTTATGCTGTGTAGAATGTAAAATGTACGGCTCGTAGTCCCGTTCCGTTCACATATGGATTTTCTATACTCACGGCTAGGGTTGGTTTTTCTTTTCCCCAGTAGTTTGCGTCCACGGTTTATCTTTATTATTTTTGGATAACTTGTGCGGTTAGAGGGATTGGTTTTTTCCCTTTTATAAGGCCCGCGTTTTCATCTGCCTCCTCTGTTTAGTTCATCCCTAGCGATAGAGGAAGACACGGTGCAGGCGGCCGTTATGCCGCCTGCACCTGGTTATTTCTTGTTATGATGAGGTCCTTGAAACATTTTGGATAGGGTTTTCGCCGTTTTTATTTTTCATGATAGACACCCAGCTGTTCGATTCCCTGTTCCTTGAGCCCCAATATTAGCCTCCGCGCTGCCCATTTACCATCGTCGGCCACCGTGAAGCCCTAGGGCCGTGCCGCAGTTATTATTCGAAGCTTTGGGGGTATAATGAGTAATGGCGCTGATTGGTTTCCCCTGCGCGAAGGGTTGTCATGGGTGCCCGTATTTCATGACCGCACCAATGTAATTGTCATGTCCGCGAGCGGCATAGGCTTTGCTATTCTTATCCTTGCTAAAGCTTGTTTAAGTTTACAGGATAGTCGTGTTGATTTTGCACTCGCATTACTTACCGTCATTTTTATAAATTGGCATATTAATTAGTCTTGATGGCAGACCGTTTGATGAAGTAAATCCTTTAGCATTTATGGCTCGTTATATTGCAGAAATGATTTGAGTTTGTGCTGATAGTTCAGATGGTCAAGTTGTGCGTACATATGTGTTGCTTTCTTACTTACACACTGATATAATACAATAGCACAGCTCAAAAGATTGCATGACTAGTTCAAATCCTTCAATGTAAAGAACATATGTCTGATATCATTATAGCCACATAGACAAATGGAGAAAGAATAAACTGCTTCTTAATATTTTCAAATTTGAATTGCTTAATATCATGATGTTTTACATTGCAGGAAGATTTCAAGATGTCCAGGAGACAGAAAAAGAAGGCCCCAGTGGTAGAAGAGCAAACAATAATAGAGGCCGACCTACCAACTGAGTACATATATGAGGATACACAGTGTGTCACAGGGGTGGACCCTGAGTATAAGTGGGGAGACATACACAGGATGATTTCCCGTAGGGAAGTCCTAGATATGGGTTTGGAGGAGGAACACATCTACGCAAACATAGAAAAATCTGCAATTATGAAGGTTGCCACCAGGCCTGAGATGTTTCCGTGTGCTGAGTTGATGAGGTGGATCTTGCCACACACAAACCATGGTTCAATGCTTATCTGTAATGTTGAAGGTCAGGGCTATGCTTCCTTTAGCCCTGGATATGTAGCCTTAGCCTACCACTTGCCTGAACCTCAATTTTTCTTGTCCAATGAGTGGTTGGACAATCTCAGGATGGATTTGATAGAAACCATGAGAAAGATTCTATTACCAGGGAAGCTCTATAGACATAGAGCTACTGAATATTATGACACAGCCACCCTTAGACCCCCGTACAGATTCATAGCTCTAATGTTGAATAGGATCTTCAGGAGGGCCAATGGCAGGTTATTCAAATTCGAATGGATACCCCTGATGTTCTATGTGGCCAGTGAAGGGACCATATTCAACTGGTCCGGATTGGTATCTAGTAGTCTGTCTTCCTGTATAGCTGTAGCAAAAGGAGGAGTACAACAGAAAAAATATGAGTTTTACATGAGCTCGATCTTGATTGACTGTATAATGTGCCACCAGCCCTTCCCCGGGCTCAAATGTGTTTGGGACAGGGACAGAATGCCCGTATATGT
>LPNX010342050.1:191741-218566 GCA_001517045.1 Pseudotsuga menziesii
TGGAATCACCCGGTGATAGCCACCTTGAATGGCCTCCCAGGATCATGGGATTCATTCATGTAAAGAATGTGTGCTAGAAGGAAGTAATTACTTTCAACAGACTTTGGGAAGAAGAAGAAACTCGTCTCATAAGAAGAGAAGAAGAAAGATGGAAGAAATTGAAGATCAAGCTCTCACCATTCAAAGAAGATCCCTCAAGCGATGAGGAATATGAAGAACTCAATTCTTAAAGAACCTCTTATCCATCTTATAATCTAGATAAGAAATGATGATTTCATGAATGAAGAAGATGATGAAGCAGAATGATCAAGAAGGAGTCTACCCATGAAACAAACAAAAGATAAGTATCCAATTGTCATTTAATGATATTGTTTTGTTATGCATTTGATTATATTCATTTGATGTGTTATGCATGATATATTGTTTTCATTAATGACTGTACACTACTAATATGCATGTGATGGGTAAGTAGCTCATGGTGCTGTACAACTCTCCATTTCTACTTATCAAACCTCCTTGCTGACATATTGGATTAGTGCACAATATTAATAATGTCATGGTGGAGATGGAAGGCATCTAGAAAGTTTATGTGAGATATGGATGAATGTTGTATTGACTAAACAGTTGCATGATGCATAAGAATTTGTTGTTATGCATATGTTTTATGAAATAGTTCTAACCATGCAACTAGTGCATTTGAATTGTAGGAAAGGTCATGTACAACCTCCTACAAGAAAAGAAGGATGAGACTTGTTCTGAAGAACAAGTGATGACAATTCAAGATTCACTCCAATAAACATGAATCTGAAGCTCCCAGGGTCAGAGACACCATGACAGAAGAAAGAGCTTTAGAGAGTGGTAGATCCACCTTGAAGGATGAAGACCACCATGGGTACAAGAGATAACTCAAGATGAAGAAAAGAATGCTATGAAAGAAACTATGATCAAAGAATAATAGTTGATAATGGGGAATGATGTATACGATATGATGGAACAAGTGTACAAAGCAAGGTTCATGATTCTCCCTAGAAAGAATAGACTATGACATGACATACTCTATTTTCCAATATATATCAAGCATAGAACCACCTGTACAGAATGAAGAGGGAAGATGATACTCCACTTCAAGGGGAGTGACTACAGAAAATTATATCTGAGTTCGACATGGTACGACATGATGGATAGCTTTGTGATGGATTGATACTTTACCAAGAGTAAAGTGGGTTCCAACCTTCAAGGTTGAATGCAGAAGACTAGAATATGTTGATGAACTGAGAAGACAAACTCATAGAAGATGTTATGATACTAGAATGATGTTTGGGATATAGTACTCAAACCAGAAAGCAAGAATGTGCTATCTTCCAAATGGATTTGCAAGATAAGATATGTTGCTGATAGAAGTAAGGTAAGAGTTGTGGCTAGAGGTTTCTATCAGAAAGAGGGAATTAATTCTAAAGAGACACTTACTCCAAGAAGCAAGGTACACCTCCTCCAAAACTATCACGGTAGTTTCTTCCATGATGAAGTAAAGACAAGCCTTCCTTAATGGTATGATTGAGGAAGAGTTTTACATCGAATAGTCATGAGGATTTGAAGTTGAAGATAGGTAGAATCAAGTATGCAAGTTGAAGAAGGCCCTCTATGGCCTGAAGCAAGATCCCATAGCTTGGTATGGAAGAATAGATAGTTTCCTGATGAGCATGGGCCTTGCCAAGAGTAAAGTCGATCCTAACCTTTCCTACAATGTTGTAGAAGATGTACCTGTGATTCTATTACTATATGTGGATGACTTATTCTTGACAGGGAATGAGAAATAGATCATGGAAAGCAAGAAGAAACTAGCAGAAGAATTTGAGATGAAAGACCTTGGGTTAATGCATTATTTCCTAGGTCTGGAAGTATGGAAGAGTTTAGAAGGAATCTTTCTCAACCAAGGAAAGTATGTGATAGAGATATTGAAGAGATTCAATATGTTGGAATGCAAAGTCATGGCCATGCCCATGGACTCCAACCTGAAGCTATTAGCTGATGACTCATTAGAGTTAGTGGATGTGACTCACTATAGACAGATCATTGAGTCATTGATGTACTTAACAAATACCAGACCAGACATTTGTTTTGCTGTGAACACCTTAAGTCAATATCTTGTTCAACCAAGACGGGTTCACCTAGTAGCTGCAAAACATGTGATGAGATATCTGAAAGGGACTATAGATTTTGGTCTATACTATGATGGTAGCCATGAGTATAGATTGTATGGCTACACAGATGCAGATTGGGCTGGAAGTATCTCATATAGGAAAAGCACATCAGGTAAATGCTTTTGTTTGAGGTCTGCTATGAGTTCATGGTTTAGCAGGAAAGAGTCCAGTGTTTCTCTTAGCACGGTTGAAGCAGAATACATAGCAGATTGCTCTACTAAGTTGTGAAGCCATATGGGTTCAGAAGCTGATATCAGGTCTCTTTGACCTGAAGATGGACACTACAATGATTCTATGTGATAAACATAGTTGTGATGACAAAGAATCCTGTGTTCGGATGTAACACATAGAAATCCGGTATTTCTACATACACGATAAGATGCAGATGATGGTGATTCAGTATTTCTATACTAAATATAGAGATGATGATGTTTCAGTATTCCCATACTGAAGATATAGATGATGATGATTTCAATATTCCCATACTGAAGATATAGATGATATTTTAGTATTTACATACTGTAGATACAGATGATGGTGATTCAGTATTTCTATACTAAAGATATAGATGATGATTCTTTCAGTATTCACATACTAGAGATACAGATGGTGATAGTTTAGTATTCACATACTGAATATGTAGATGATGATGGTTTGGATGATGATGTACTGACGAAGCCTCTGCCTTGAGTAGAGTTCGAACACTTTCAAGACAAGCTTGGTGTGGTTCGAAAATATCTTCCCCAAAAGGGGGAGTAGTGATGTTGCAGTGGGATTGTATCATCCCTGGGCACCTGCCCTAAAGTGATCCAGAGACCTCGGTCTTTAAGAATGAAGAGGAATTGTATCATCTTGGGACATCTGTCCACAATAGATCTGGTGACCTTGGTCCTTGAGAACGTGGTGGGATTGTATCATCCTTGGGCACTTGCCCTAAAGTGATCCAGAGACCTCGGTCTTTGAGAATGAAGAGGGATTGTATCATCCCAGGACATCTATCCATAATATATCTGGTGACCTCATTCCTCAAGAATGTGGTAGGATTGCATCATCCTTGGACATCGTCCTAAAGTGATAGGGACTGATTCTCCCGTAATCAATCCAGTGGCTTCGGTCCTCGAGAATGTGGTAGGATTGCATCATCCTTGGACATAGTCCTAATGTGATAGGGACTGATTCTCTCGTAATCAATCCAGTCGCTTCGGTCCTCGAGAATGTGGTAGGATTGCATCATCCTTGGACATAGTCCTAAAGTGATAGGGACTGATTCTCCCATAATCAATCCAATGGCTTCGGTCCTCGAGAATGTGGTAGGATTGCATCATCCTTGGACATAGTCCTAAAGTGATAGGGACTGATTCTCCCGTAATCAATCCGGTGGCTTCGGTCCTCAAGAATGTGGTAGGATTGCATCATCCTTGGACTTAGTCCTAAAGCAATAGGGACTGATTCTCCCGTAATCAATTTGGTAACTTCGGTTGTCGAGAAAGTGGTGGGATTGTATCATCCCTGGACTTTAAGTCCAAAAGTGATCCAAAGACTTTTTGTCTTTGAGTTGTGGATTGCAGGTTGTTGCTGATGATGATGATGTCGTACTGATCGAAATATCAGAGTATGATGATGATGACGTACTGATCGAAAGATTAGAGTATGATGATGATGACATACTAATCGAAAGATTAGACTATGATGATGACACACTATGATTATGATGTTTCTGATCGAAAGATCAGAGTATGATGATGATGTTTCTGATCGAAAGATCAGAGTATGATGATGATGTTTCTGATCAAAAGATCAGAATGTGATGATGATTATGATCAACAGATCAGAATATGATGATGATGATGTTGATGCTGATCGAAAGGGAAAAGTGTTGAGGATGATATTGCTGATCGAGAGGTCAAAGTACTAAAGATGTTGCTGTTGATCGAAAGGTCAAGGTGCTGAAGATGTTGTTGCTGATCGAAAATTCAAAGTGCTGAAGATGTTGCTGATCGAAAGGTCAAAATGCTGAAGATGTTGTTGCTTATTGAAAGGTCCAAGTGTTGAAGATGTCGTTGCTAATTGAAAGATCAAAATGCTGAAGATGTTGTGGATCAAAGACTGAAGATGTTGCTGATGATGAAGACTAAAGATTGAAGATGAAGACTACATGATGTTGAAAAGCTTCCAATGATTTATAGATGTGTTACCCTGTTGATGTTGATGATGTCCCCTATCTCTACTCTTGTTGTTGTTGATGTTGTTGTAGAATACCCTTCTTGTTAAGGGGGAGTGTTGAAATATTGTAACTTCGAAGAATATTCTATATGTATCTTTTTGTGGCCCCCGATGGTCCTACTGGGAGAACCACTTGTATTACATTGTACCCCGATGCTCCTAATAGAAAGAACTAATAAGAGCCATGAGGTAGTCCCCTCTAATTGTAAAGGTGGGTCATCAGCACCCCAGTGTGGTTACTTGAGCCTACATGATTTAACTCAAGCCTACATGTCAAATGAGTTAACTTAAGTAAACGGATGAATACAAATAGAGGTGTAGTGCTCCTAATTTGAGACACACACACACTCTCACTTGTGTAGTGCATTAGTGGAGAAGAGAGGAGAAGGAGGAGGATCAGGATTTGATCTCCTTGCTGATTTTATCTTTTATCTTTTTGGGGCATCTATATTGAGGAAGCTTTTGCTGGATTTTTCCCTTCAGGGTTTTCCTAGGATAAATATTCGTGTTCCTTTTGTATGGTTGTGCTTGTCTATCTTTTAGTGATCCTGTTTATATTCTTTTGTTATGAAAATGAAATGAAATACTGATGTCTTAGATAAGCATATGGAAATTTAATAGCAATCGACATAAACCGACTTCTAACAGTTGACAGAGAAATGAATAATACATCAAATATTACTAAAAGAAATCAAACATCCTTTGAAAATAGTTGTGAAGAGAGCTCAATTATAGGAAGTGACCCACCACCACCATCAACACCACCGACAAGAGAAGATGAAGACACTACAGATATGGTGCGTGTGACTGCTCATATTCCCCTCTATGAGGGATACAAAGACCCAAAATGACATTAGTTTGTCTATGAGCCAATATGGGAGGCCAACATGGTCACCAATGAGGATATTCAAATGGCACAGTTTGTTGGTGCTCTTCAGAAAAGAGCACTTAGTTGGTACATCACCTATATAGAAAAAATGCCAAATGCAAAAAAAGGTCAAATCAAACAACAATTCATCTATTTACTAAAAAATTTTGATGCAAGGAATCTTGTTGCTAAAATGTTGAAAACCACTACTCAGAAGCCGACATAAATAGTACGAGAATGCGATAAAATATTTAAGGACTTGTTGAGCCAACTAGAACATGACATTGATAAATAGTTATTAATTTAGTGGTTTGTGGATGGATTATTACAGAAAAATTGAATGTACATATGGTTAGAAAATTTTAATACATATAAAGATGCACTAACAAAAGTGTTACAAATTGAAATGGATAAGGATTATCGACCTATAAATTCTGTTGATCGACGGATTGAGAAACAACTAAAAAAATACAGAGAAATCTATACAATATATGAGCCTCCAAGGAAATCATGTATGGTGTACCAAATGCCTGAATACTGTTCATACAAAATACTATTTTTGACAAGACGATTATTGACAAAACATCCGGTTCGTTCAAACAAAATGTTTTTGCGACATCTTCTAGGAGAAGGACTTACACACAACAAAAGATTTCCCATAAAATATGAATAATGAACAATCTCTCTAGTGCACAATATGTGAAGTCAAAATCCATTCTACAACAGAGTGTGAGCTGAATTTAAGAAATAGACAAAATTACCAAGCGGTATATCATACCAATGTTGTCAACCAAAACAATAACGCTAACAACAATGAGAAAAATGGCAATAATGACTGGAACAACATGAATAATTATCAAAGGTATGATAGTCAGATATACGATCATTGGAATGAACACTACAATCAATGAGGAGGATTTCAAGGTCGAGGTATGTATTTTTGAAATTAGGAGAATCGACCATGTCGGGCCATCTAGTGTTATGCATGTCTTAACGAAGGGAATAGGAATACAAAATTTCCATACAAAGAACGAACCGATTTAAAATTTTGTACAAGTTGTGGAGTAGGAGGTCACTCTTTGGAGGATTTCCCTACCATGATTGAAAATATAAATAATAAAAGGAATATTAATGTCTTG
Organism: Pseudotsuga menziesii; assembly: GCA_001517045.1. Lineage (NCBI taxonomy): Eukaryota > Viridiplantae > Streptophyta > Pinopsida > Pinales > Pinaceae > Pseudotsuga > Pseudotsuga menziesii. The sequence continues at coordinate 198,173 of LPNX010342050.1, forward strand.
TCTAGTGTTCATAAACCTGATGTTATTCAAACCAACAATTTGCAAATTTTAACCCGATAAGGAAGGAAAATAGGCATTTATAATCCACAAATCATTAAAATAAAAAGTAAATAAGACTATCCCAACCTCACTGAGCAAAAATTATTATATATCGATGCATCAATAATGCTCCAAAAACTAACATCACAAGACAAACATGACAACTCTAGACAATAAACTACTAATGAACTAATCAAATTGATAATTAAATATGAATATGTTGAAAAGTTAATAGATTTAATCTATAGGCTTAAAAATACATCTCATGAATATAAACAAGATAAAAGTATATGTATCCTAAACCAAAAAGACAAAAACGAAGTATACCCATTAGTCGACCTAGAAATCGAAGGCTACCACATCTGACAAGTCGTTCTCGACTTCGGATCGCATGTAAATATAATGACTAGAGACACATGGGAACAACTTGACAAACCATGATTACATGAATCAGGAATATATCTAAAATTAACCTACTAGGTACTAATCGAACCAATTGGGGTATCGAAAAATGTTGACACGACCATTAAAGGTATCTCGACTAAAGTCGACTTTGAAATCATTAAACCCAAGGAAGGATCTAGTTCCTTTCCTTCTCTAGTAGGTCAACCGTGGGGAAGAAAAATGAAAGAATCCATATCACTTTACAAAGAAAGAATTAAACTCAAATGAAATGGGAAGAAATTCATTGTTCTAATTCATCCATCCCAAGGATAACCTTGGATAGAACCCATCGACGATGATGTCAATGTTCGACAATTATATCAAATACAAGACAAGAAAGATTATACCGAACCTAATGCATACAGAGAATCTACCTTGGGAATCTTAATTTGATTCAAATATTACTCGGACGCATAGCTGACAATTGGAAACTAGAAAATTATGAAGTACAAGTGTGAGAATGTTGGACGATTCAATGTATTTCTAAAAGGAAAAACCGATAGTGATTTTCTGTCACTACAATCCCAAAGATATATGAACGAAATTACATAGAATATCAAAACCTAACACCAGTTAGGAATGAGTCATCAACCCGACCACCATTGAGATACAAAGAGAGAGACTCACCATCACTTCATGTCAAGCAAGTTTCTAAAGTTGTACGTGATCAAGGCCGACTCCAAATTCTGGTCAAAAAATTTATAGGTCATGCTGCATGGTAGTGGGACACACATCATTCAAGATTACAAACTTGGACAATAACATCTACATATTTTATTGAAAGGTTTGGAGGGAAGAAAATAATAACACAATCAAACATTCCAGTCTTCAAGTAAGGAAAAGACCTTGAAAAACATATTGATACATGTGAAAAAAATGGAAAAGATTAGGTTATAAAGGTGAGCGAGTATGGCCTCACATATTTAAAAAAACACTATACGATGACATCTAGATATTTTATTGAAAGGTTCAGAGGGAAGAAAGTAATAACACAATCAAACATTCCAGTCTTCAAGTAAGGAAAAGACCTCGAAAAACATATTGATACATGTGAAAAAAATGGAAAATATTAGGTTATAAAGGTGAGCAAGTATGGCCTCACTTATTTAAAAAAACACTATACAATATACCAAATAAGTGGTACAAAAATGGAGGAATCAAGAGGAGAAACATTCACATGAAACGAACTCAAAGAAAAATCTCTTAATGAATTCGAATTCTCATCCTAGGACAAAGTATCGGTCGAATAAAGTAAACAGATAAAAAATTCTACAATCGATAGACAACAAAATAGCAACAGAGGATCGACCTAGCTGAAAGAATGTTATGTGTCACAATATTCGGTAAACTGAAATCCATCATTCGATAAGAATTCGATTAGGAATGTAAACCAAAAATGGAAAAGCTTCCAATGGAAATCAAACCATCCAGAAACTTCAAATCCAATTAGAACAATATTTAAAATTCAAACATCAAAGAAAGAAGACCCTGAAATAATGATAGTAGAAGAATTTTCACCAATATTTTTACAATTCAAAGAAGGTAGTCAACAGATTAATTTAATTAAAGCACTAGAATGGATGCACACAAAATTTAAGATAAAATAATTCAATATATCTAATGATGTCAAAACTAAAAATGTAAAGGTAGGTGACTACTGGAATGAAGAACAAATAACAGAAATCGTCAACTTATTAATATAATTTCAGGATGTTTTTGCTTAGTACTATAAATATCTAAAAGAACTTGTTCAAGAAATGGGTGAAATGAAAATAGACATCAAACCCGATGCAAAATCAATAAAGAAAATACCATACAAACTCGTGCACAAATACAAGGAAATAGTAAAGAAATAAATCGAGATCATGTTGGAAGTCGGAATCATTTACCCTATTGATCAGTCGAAATGGGAAAGTCCAATGATAGTCCAACTGAAGAAACATGAACCTACAAGACTAAGAATCTATTTCAACTTTCAGGAACTTAATAAAGTGACCCTTTCAAGCCCATTTTTTACCCCTTTTGCAGATGAAATTTTTAATAAAGTTACATGACATGATTGGTATTCATTTATAGACAGATTTTCAAGATATAATCAAGTACCCATCAACTAAATAAGACCATAATATGACGACACGTGTATGCAAATTTGGATCATTCGCATACAGATTCATGCCATTTGGATTGAAAAATGTCCCAGTTGTACTCTCTAGAATTTTTGTCAAAGCATTTCAGGAATATATCTACAAAAAAATGGATGTATATTTGGAGGATTGGACAATCTAATCTATGTTGAAAAAACATTGTAAATGGATAAGACTTATGCTAGAAATATTCATACAGATCCAATTATTTCTAAATATTAAGAAATGTATCTTTGCAACTCCAATGGGAATCCTACTAGGACATGTAGTACGAAAGGAGAGGCATTAAAGTCAACTATGCAAAAATTAAAATTATTATTGACTTAAAACCACCAATAAATAAACAATAAGTAAGATTTTACTTGGACATACGGGATATTATAGAAAATTCATTAGAAACTATTCTGACATGACCTACCAACTAGAATAAATACTAAAAGAAAATCAGGAATACGAGTGGACCGATGAATGTGTTGCATCATTCAAAATATTAAAGAAAAAAATAGTTGAATCACCCATACTACAATTTCCAAATTGGTCAATTAAATTCCATATATATATCGATGTTTCTGGAATAGAAATCAAATAAATATTAACTCAACCTAGTGATGATGGCATGGACCATCCAAACGCATATAGCAGTAGGAAATTAAACAAAGTTTAGAGGAACTACTCGACAACAGAAAGAGAGACACTTGGAATGGTATTCACACTTCAAAAATACCAACTTTATTTACTCGCTAATCCATTTGTCTTCTACACAGACCATCAAGCATTAAAATACTTAGTAAATAATCCATTACGTCATGGAATAATTCGTCGATGGTTGCTATTATTTCAAGAATTCAAGTTTGAATTCATAGTTCAACCAAGCAAAACAAATGTCACACCCAACCACTTTTCAAGAATCGACACAAGTGAAGAACTGAATGGAATTAAAGACAACCTACCAGATGCCTATTTGACACACACACTCACTCAACTGGGGCACATGAGTGAGAGAGGAAGTCTCACACAAGTCAGAGAGAGAGAACAACAGTTGGAGATCATCTTTTTTGTCTTTGGGTTTTACTATTGCCATTGGTGCTCATTATATCTCTGAGGAAGTTGCGAGGTTTTTCCTTTATGGTTTCCCTGACGATAAATATTTTTGTCTATTGTCTCGTGTGATTGATTTATGTGCATGTTATTCTGTCAAATAAGATCCTAAGACCAGATTGCTTAAATGATAAAAATCTAACATGGTATCAGAGCTAACTTAATAAGAAAACATTGTGCAGCTGTAGAAGCTATAGATTCTTAATTTTTGGGTCTCTCTTCACAATCCACCAACAAAAGGAGGCTAGGATGACTCTCCATTGAAGGGCACATCTTTCTGTTGAAGCGAAATTTGATTTCGGGCATTTTCAGTTTTTGTTGCAGGAAAATAGGGCTTTCTACATAAGAGGAATTTTTGAGTGATCCCAATATAGGATTAATATCCTCATAAAAATAAAATATTAGAGACCAAGGTCAAATTTTTTGGTTGGGTAAAAATCTAGGAAAGTGAAACCCTAGTTTGACCCTGGGCCAGAAAAACCCTAAAATACTAAAACTGTTAGTTTTGGTACATTTTTTATATCTTGGGATTGAAGAAGTCTCAAGGGCCAAAATTTTTAGAGGACGAAGATAAAATCCTGATGTAACCTGTATAAAACTGTCATCCACCAATTCATTATATTCTGGGAGATATGATTCCTCCAAATTAGGGTTCCATCCTCGTCTAGGATTCATCCCTAAATAGGACACCTAGGGAGAATTACTATATCTTGGGCTACGGAGGTCCAAATGATATTTTGCAAGATATTATATATAGGGAAGAGAATTTTGTTTTTGTGGTAAAATTTTCAGACCTTGATGATGAAACAAGGACACGTGGAAGTCCGTACAAGTTTGCTATGCTGAACAGTCCTGAAATAAGTCACCTTGGAAAAACTATCATAAGTCCCAATTGGTGAAACCAATTCTGCTCAAACCTGTGGTGTTGAAAATAGAACAGGTAAGTCTAGCTCAGTGTTAATTTTCAGACAAAGGAGAATAAATTTTTGAAATACCACAAAAATGATATCAGTCATTTCTGCTGAGGAAATTTGAAAACTAGGGCTTCCTATTTTGGGAGCTTTCCTCCACTGTTTTCAAAAAAGGAGTACATTGGATAGATCACCTTGAAGAGGCCAATAGTTTTGTCCAATTATATTTGAAATATTCCAAGTTTTTAAAATTAGTGTTTCTCTAACAAACCCTATATCAGCCATCTCTGGATCCAGGACAGACACCTCAAATCGGTAAGATCTAATGTTTTGCTATTTACAGTTGAGGTTTTCATTTCAAGATGACTAATCACACCATCTAGATGACAAGCTTGGTTAAGATAACAACTTCCAAGCATGGAAATATAGGATTTCATTGGTTCTTGAAGAAAATGAATTGGACACCTATATAAGTGGAGAGGTTCTAGTTCCAAAGGGAGATGAGGCTAAAAGCCTTACAGAAGAAGAACTTGGTCAAGGCCAAGAAGATAATTGCTGATTCAATCAAGGATCACATTATACCACAAGTGTCTTCCCTAAAGACACCTAACGAGATGTTTGATTCCTTAATCAAGCTATTTTAAGGGAAGAACATAAATTTGAACATGACTTTCAGAAACCAATTGAAGAATGTAAAGATCCAGAATACAGAGACCATACAGTCATACTTTACATGGGTCTTTCAAATCAAAGAACAACTTGAAGCAGTGGATGAAGAAGTAGATAATATAGAAGTTGTGATAACCACCTTGAATGGCCTCCCAGTATAAAGGGATTCATTCATTCAAGGAATGTGTGTTAGAAGGAAGTGATTACTTTCAGAAGACTATGGGAAGAGCACACATAAGAAGAATCTTGACTCATAATAAGAGAAGAGAAAAAGGGAACAACTGAAGGTCAAGGTCTCATAATCCAAAGAATATCCCTCAAGCAATGAGGAATATAAAGGACTCAACTCTTAAAGAATCTCTTATCCATCCTAGCACTTGGATAAGAAATGATGCTGTCATAAATGAAGAAGATGATGAAGGTGGAGGCTCAAGAAGGAGTTTACCCATGAAACAAATAAAGATAAGTATTCAATTGTCATTTCATGATATTATTTTGTTATGCATTTGTTTATATTAAGTTGATGTGTTATGCATGATAGAATGTTTGCATTAATGAAAATATACTACTATTATGCATGTGATGGGTAAGTATCCCATGGTGCTATACAACTCTCCATTGCTACTTATCTAGAATGAAACCTCTTTTCTAACATATTGGATTAATGCATAATCTCAATGATGTCTTGGTAGAGATGGAAGGCATCTAGAAAGTTTCCGTGTGATATGGATGAATGTGGTATTGGCTAAAATAGTTGCGTGATTATATATTTATGCATAAGAATTTTCCATTATGAATATGCCTTATGAAATTTTTCTAACCATACAACTAATGCATTTAACTTGTAGGAAATATCGTGTACAATCACCTACAAGAAAAAAGGATGAGACTTGTTCCGAAGAACAAGTGACGACAGTTCGAGAAATAATTCAAGATGAAGAATAATATGATGATACTTTGAAAGAAAGAAAGAGGTCTCATACATAGTGCAGTTATGTGAAATTGTTGAGCAACATCATTGACGCAGACTCCTTCCAGATATGAAGAAGTATCCAAGAAGAAAGGGAACGAGAGTAGAAGTTCAAGAAGAATGATGTCTAGGATGCAGTATCGAGACCTGAAGGGAAGTCCGTAATGTCTTCCATATGGATCTGCAAGATCCAACATGTAGTAGATGGAAACATCATGGGATACAAGGCAAGATTCGTAGCATGAGGCTTCTCACGAAGAAAAGGCATAGACTATAAAGAGACATTTGCAAGCAGTGGGAGTTAAGACACATAATAGGCATACTCATGTGTGCAAATTAAAGAAGGCCTTGTATGAGATCAGAAGGAACCCATGGGATAACACCTACATGAGGAGCTTGAATATCACCTAGAGTGATGAATATATTAACCTTCGCTACAAGGTTGAAGATGAAAGCCTATAGAGGATGACAAGCTCACATATGGGTGCGAGAAGAAATTTTGAACGGGTTCAAGATAGAGGATCTTGGTATCGAGTGACCCTATATTGATACATAGAATATTAGTTGCAAAGGAAGATACTTGTCACTCCAGTAAAGAATGTTTCAATACATAGAGTACAAAAGGTGGAGAGAGAATGATGCTCCGCTTCAGAGGGAGTGACTACAAAATATCTTGAGGTTCAACATGGTATGACAGGATGGAAAGATTACTGATGCCTCTAGGATTTACTGAGATTAAAAGTGTATTCCAACCTTTACTTCAATGTTGAATGTGGAATACCACTGATGCTCCTGTTATATGTCGATGAATTGTTCCTAACAGAAAAGAGGAACTTATTAAAGTTGCAAGAAGGAGACTTGCTTCTGAGTTCAAGATGAAGGACTTGGATATGATGCATTACTTTCTAGGCATGGAGGTGTGGAAAATTGTGGATGGAATCTCCTTGGGACAAGGGAAGTATGTAGTATAGATCCTAAAGAGGTCCAGGATGATGGACTGCAAGGCCATGACCAAACCTATGGCATCAAACCTGAAGCTATTGATTTTTGGTTCATCAGAGTCAGTTGATGCTATGATGTATTGTCAGTTGATTTGTTCCTTGTTGTACTTGATGAATATGAGACAAGATATTTGCTTCGCTGTGAACACATTGAGACATGTTCACCCGATCGTTGCAAATCATGCAGTGAGGTACCTGAAGGGTACAGTTGAGTATGGGTTCAAGTTTGATATGAAATTGAAGATTAACCTTGAGGGTTATGTGGATTTGTATTAGGAATGTAGTGCCATTGATAGGAAGAGAAATTCGAGGTGCTACTTCAGTATGAGATTAGGTGTGATCTCTTGGTTTAGTAGGAAGGAGTCCTACATGGAGCTAAGTATAGCTGAGGCAAAATATGTTTCCACTTGCTCGGTTATTTGCAAGGTAGTATGTTTCTTTTAAAAACTACTATTTGATTTGATTGATCTGAATTGCATTTTTGTATGATGCAGAGAGGAGTAGTGAATCTCCAGTATGTGATCCATATCGAGATCTCTCAAAAGAGGGATTTCTTGCATTGCTGGTGAGACAGTTTGTCTAAGCATAAAATCCTGGAGAAGCTCATAGGTTGCTCAGACATAAACAATCGTGTAGGTTTTCCTCGAATGTAATCGGTCCTGGTGAAGCTCACAGGTTATCCTTGGACGTAATCAATGCTGATGTGATTCTATGCTAGAAATGGCCAGAGTGAATTTTGAGTACTTCAGGGAGAAGCTTGGTGTTCTCTGGATCAAGGTTCCTTCCAAGGTGAAGTGATGAGTTCATGAGCCTTTCTGACATGGTGGTAGGATTGGTTCCTTCCATGGTTAAATGTAAGTGTTGAGCCCTTTTGACATGGTGGTAGGATTGGTTCCTCCCATGATCTGATGTAAGTGCTATGCCCTTCCAACATGGTGGTAGGATTGGTTCCTCCCATGGTAATATGTAAGTGTTGTTCCTTTCTGACATGGTGGTAGGAGGGGCCTCCCATGGTCAGATATAAGTGCAGTGGCCTACATCTAGTGTGAAAAAGGACTTTCTCTGTAAAGACCCACATCTAGTATGAAAAGGACTCGCTCTATGGAAGTACATCCAGCATGAAAAAGGGTTGGCTCTATAGTGGCCTACATCCAGTATGAAAAAGGAATGGCTCTATAGAGACCCACATCCAGTATGAAAAAGGATTGGCTCTATGGAAGTACATCAATCATGAAAAAGGGCTAGCTCTGTAGTGTCCTAAATCTAGTATGAAAAAGGACTGGCTCTGTAGAGACCCACATTCATTATGAAAAAGGACTAGCTCTATAGAGACTCACATCCAGTATGAAAAAGGACTGGCTCTCTGGAAGTACATCCAGCATGAAAAAGGGTTGCCTCTGTAGTGGCCTACATCCAATATGAAAAAGGATTGGCTCTATAGAGACCCATATCTAGTATGAAAAAGGAGTGGCTCTTTGGAAGTACATCCAGCATGAAAAAGGGTTGTATCTGTAGTAGCCTACATCCAGTATGAAAAAGGATTGGCTCTGTAGGGACCCACTTCCAGTATGAAAAAGGAATGGCTCTGTGGAAGTACATCCGATATGAAAAAGGACTCGCTCTGTAGAGGCCTACATCTAGTATGAAAAAGGACTGGATCTGTAGAGAAAGACCTACATAGAGGCTATGCCTACAACTAGCATGGAAAAGGGTTGGCTCTATATAACTTCCTATGACAAGAAGAATGAAGAGATAACACCATTTGATCGAGATAGTAGAAGCAGTGATGATGATCATGATCCAGTGATGATCTAGCTTTGATGATGATGTAGAGAAGACTTGTGATGATGAATTGTGTTAAGAGAATACCTTCCTAGTTAAGAGGGAGTGTTGATGTATTTGTAACTTAGAAATGTATTCACTTTTATATCTTATATTATACCCTAATGTTCCTATCGAGAGAATCACTTATATTTCATTGTACCCCGATGTTCCTATCAGGAGAGTCATTAATATAATAAAGTAATGTAAAGTCATTGAGGTTAACCCTCCATTGTAAGTCAGGGAAATAGTCCCCACAATTGATTTGAGGTTAATCCTCCTTGTTAATCAGGGGACAAAGTCCCCATAGTTATGGGGCACTAGGGTTATTAGAATCTCCTAGAGATGGCGGCCCTGGTAAGTAATTGTCAAGTCATAAACTAGTATAAATAGAGAGTGAGACTCTCTTTTTAACACACACACTCACTCAACTAGGGCACATGAGTGAGAGAGGAAGTGCTCACACAAGCGAGAGAGAGAAAAACTATTGGAGATCGTCTTTTTTGTCTTTGAGTTTTACAGCTGCCATTGGTGCCCATTCTATCTCTGAGGAAGTTGCAAGGTTTTTCCTTTATATTGGTTTCCCCAAGGATAAATCTGTGTGTCTATTGTCTCTTGTGATTGATTGTTGTGCATGTTATTCTCTCAGATAATATCCTAAGATCATATTGCTTAAATGATAAAAATCTAACATTGATGACCAACTCATTTTGGAAACCAATAACCTTGAAAAACTGGAGACACAATAACATCATTGGATCAGTCGCTCCCGAGCTAGTATATCTAATATCGAAAAAATCATGTCATAGCTACAATGACTTCTTTCCACTACTGAGGAAAATATGCAACTCCTGGGGACCAACATGATTAACATTCTAGACTTAGATATGCATAAAAATATGGAGAACTTATTAGGTCTCACTACTCTTACCGTAGACATAAAAAATGACCTCCACGCTTGGGAAGAATCAATATCTAATGAGGCTATTGTATAAGCATGTGTTCAGCAACAACCATCCACTAGTCAGAACAGCCCATACGGAAAAACAATACAAGATCTTAGCTACTCAGATAAAATATTGTCATCTATCCATTTCTTTGGGACAAAGAAATATTTTGAGGTGGGGGATATGTTGGAAGAGCCTAATTCAGCTAGATGACTACATCCTTTAGTTGACTAATTGTAAAATAATAGATTATGTCAACCTCATAGGTTGTGTCGGTTAGTTGAATCTACAAGTAGTTATGTAACTTATTGTAAATCTTATATATATGTTGTAGATCTAGATAAAGACTTGGTTTAGTTGGATGTATGAACCCCCATGTGTTCTTGAATAATATAAGCATTTTTTATGATGTCTTCCATTCCTTGTCTCTTGTATATATCGCTATTTATATGAATTTGTAATATGTATCGTTGGTAACCTTGCAATCTGATTGATTACAACAACTCTTCTTTCAATTTGAACCTTTTTATCCCCCCTTCAATCCTCGCATTCTCTAATGTTATGCTTAGCGTGTCTGACATGATGATGTATAGGAGTGGAGAGATAAGACACCCTTGTTGAATACCTATCAAGGATTTGAAGAAATTTGAGATTCTTCCATTGACTAAGGGTGTTATCCATGGTTTTCTGATACAAGCATTCATCCAAGAAATGAGTTGATTTCCAAAACCAATTTTATGGAGAACCTTAAATAGAAACTGATGGTTGACTCTCTCAAAAGTGTTTTCCATGTGTAGCTTTATGATCATCCAATTTTACTTTTTGAATTTTCTAGAATGGATGGCCTCCTGAACCAGGATTATATTGTCAAGTATATTTCTTTTTTGGACAAACCCTCCCTTATTTTTAGAGATTATAGAAGGGAGAAGATTTTTTAATCTCGAGGTCTTTATATTCTCCTACTAGGTTCACAAGATTTTTTTGGACAAAGCATCATGTTTTATATTCTCGAAGTCTTTTATTTTTTCTCCTACTAGGTTCACAATATCTCTAAACTCTTTTTGATGATCCTAGAATCTTGAATATGAAAGAATTTGGTGTTTCTATCCCCAAGTTTTAACCAAAAACTTCTTTATTTGAGTTTCCAAAATTCTTCCTCCTTTATACGGGTTGAGTGAAAGGTCCTTTTAATTCTAGTCTTATCTCTTTGAGCTCCATTTCCATCTAACGAACATCCAAATCTTCTTGGGAGGATTTTGTCACAAGAACAAGGGAAGATAGAGAGAATTGTTCCCATTTCTTTAATTTCCATTTTACTCTCCTCAGTTCCTCCTCCCATATGAAGAAGGGGGTTCCTCTAATGTCTAAATCCTAGGATTCCTTTACCAAGTCAAAGAAATTCGATTTGTTTTTCCAGGTAAGGAAGAGTCGAAAGGGTGTCATTCTAAGATAGATCTCAATCTCTATACACAGAGAAATAGGCTTACGGTTTGAGACACTAGAGGAAAGGATAGTTGAATAGACTCTTATCACTGAAAGGAATGTAGAGTTTGAAACAAACAAATGATATATAGCCTAGAAACCACATGACCAAGGCCAATTCTTCTGTTGGACCATCTAGAAATTTTATTATTCAGAGTAATGTCAATTAGGTCCCATTTCATGAAGAGGTCCTCTACATCCTCACAAAAATGGTCTCTTACTATGGAACGACCATGTTTCTCCTTAAAAAAGAAAGTAAGTTTCAGATCCCCTCCGAAAATGATATTGAGGAAAAGGGAGAAGCCATCCCAACTAAGAAGGGAATTACAACATCCTTTTTTTTCAAATAATTAACTAGGGTATATATATTTAAGATCGAATGTTCATTTACAAATGATTTAGGGAGGTCGGCATCCAATGTTGAAATTTCATTTTCAAATTTTGTTCAAATCTTCTTCCATCCCATAGCATAGTAGTTCCACTAGATGATCCTATGGAGCTTAAAGCCTCCCTTTTTCTCTTCTTCCAAAGTCTCTTCATTTTTTGAACCAATTCAATATCATCCATTTTCATCTCCTAGATTAGGAGGATTTCTAGTCTTTCAAATCTGAGAAGATCTCTGATAGCTTATTTCTATTTTCCTCCCAAAACTCTACTATTCTAAGAGATTAATTTCATTACATACTTCTAAATCCCCCCCCCAAAGGTTTTGTTTTCATTTTGTTTGTCCTCCTCTTACATTTTTTTCAATTAACTTCTCTATGGTTGGTTGGGTTCCAAGCATTTTCTCTTGTTCTACTTCCTTCTCACATTTTTATTTATCATTTTTCCTCCATTTTCTTGTTTCATTCTCAAACTCTGATTTTGCAGAGTCCAAGTCTTGTCCATCTGGGGAGAGATCTTCTTGTTCATTTCTTTTTGGGGGATATATTTTGACTATAGGATTTTGTGTTCTTCTGGAGGATCATTTTCTCTGTTGTTCCCAAATGGACCAAAGCCCTCATTGCCATGATTATGATTATTTCCCCTTTTTCTGCCAAAACATCCTGCACTAATTCTCAACTATTGGCTCTACAAGCTCTCTATAGTTCCAGATGGATCTGTTGATTGGTTTTGATCTTGGTATTTCTCCCTATATCCAGTGGCAAGGAAAGATCTAACATTCTTCCTGGGAATTTCCACAAATCCATGGTGAGGATGTGACCCACAAACCTTACCCTTTCTTCCCAAATGAGCCTTGGACCTACAATTTACTATTGTCCACTACTTAGCAGCTGCAGCCACTAGGGGATTCTTCCTACAATCCTCAGCAAAATGTCCATACTTTTGAAATATATAGCACATGAATGAGAGTTGTTCATAGTCATTCTCCTGAAAATTCTCCCAAGAATCTAGTTTTAGCTTGATAGTTTCTGGTAGTCCCACATCCAGTTTTACCTTGACGTAAATTCTACCACATGAAAACTAGCCTTTTGGTTCATCACAATCACCAAATTTACTAGCATGTTACCAATGGCCTTCAAGGCCTCAATATTCCAATAGTGTATTGGAAGGTGAGGAATCCTTGCCTAGACTAGGACCGTCGAGAGAACATCATAGGTTGGATCAAAATCCGGAGTCCATTTGTTTAGTTAGAAACCCCTCAGCCGCATGAAATAGGGGCCACTTCTGAAAATTAGGTCTATATCTTCTTTTTCCGCAAAATGGAATGTGAGAAACCTTTTCCCACGAAGAAGGTCCCCAAATTCCCCTTGATCAAGGGTTCCTAGTTCTTCATAACCCACTTCTCTACCGACCTCGGAGAGGGCCAAAGACTAGTAAACTGGCCAATCAACCCTTTCTATCTCATGACCAAGCAAATTTATGTGAACCATCCTCAGGAAAGGAAACTTCCATGATTGCATCGAGCTTCTAAACAAACTTGGATTTTGATGCAGATAAGAACTTGTTACCTTGCAACTCGATTAACTTTGTGAATGCTTCGATTTCTTGTGAGATCGGAGGGGGGAGATCCCCCAAGCAGCTATGGTTCCCTCCTACCACTTTACACACATCATAAGAAAGTATGTTGTAGACTGTGAGAAATGCTTTCTGGGCTATAACTCAATGATATCTAAATTGCCTTATATAGATTTAAATTATAAAAATATGATTGTAAAGCATTCTACAAAGTCAAAACATAATCTATTGATGCTGAGAGTTGTTTTAGATTGTGTATCCTTTGGTTTTTATATTTATGATTTTTTTATATACATTTATGATTTTTTTATATACATTCTGATTTTTTTATATACATGCTTGGGTTGGACTATTAGGTAGCCTTACTTATATCTATTGAACTACCATCATGAATTTGAATTTGATTGAAAAAGGAGGTAAAGGTGCTAAGAAAACATTTAAATAATATGGTTGATTATTTCCATGCTTTTAATTATTAAAAACACTTAAATTTATTAGTTTAAAATTATAGTGTTTTTGCTATTTTAGAACATAACCAGTTAACTTAATTGCTTTTATGCTGCTTGCCCATCTAATTTGAGTGATACATTAAAACAAAATATCGTGGAAAGTAAGGAGTGCTTTTGTCCAATTGTTGATATCAAAGGGAAAAAGGGCATTAAAGAAGAAAAAATATTCGAAGAATGGGTGAAGTGGTAAGGAAAGGGTGGCGTTAAGCAATTTGATAAAAGTTGATGGAAGTTTGATAGGGATTACAATGAGAAAATTGCCAATGTGGGGCTAGCTTATGTTGGCACTTGTTAGAATTAGGAATATAAATTCATCAAAATCAACGATGATCCTCACCAAGTTGTTCGAGATAGTCCGGGTCTATCAATATCAGACAGCGGGGAAATCTCATGATTTCTCGCTGGGAATGACAAGAAGAAAAAATGGAGAGGCTGACGATCAAGTTAGAGTAGATGTGGTATTTGAAAGCTCCCCTCAAGGCGTATATATAAAAAAAAAATTCACATGGAAAGATCCACAGGAAATCCAGCAATACTTCCCCACATTAGTGGATGGTAGAGGTGGTAAACCACTGACCATTCTCGCAGAAGGCCTAACCCCAGAGGACTCAAGGCTCTAACCCATGACCTCCCTCCGAACCGAGAGAGTGTGCACATGTCTTACCAATTGAGCTAACCCTTGGTGCTAAGGCGTACATATAATTTGCAGCAGGAAAGACAACTTTTCAATTCGAATTAGAATAGAAAAGGCAATTTTCCACCTTTTCAATTCATAGATTTGAGTATTTATGCTAGTGTGTGTATATATATATATATATTGTAAAAAGCTGAATTGATTCAGGAATTTATGTAAATTTGTAGTAAGTTAAATTTTGTTATAAAAATAGTATATCTATTAGCAGGATAACCTACTTTAGTTATAGGTTATTCACGTTCTAATTAATGGTTATAACATGTAAATTCTAAACATATATATAAGCATCGCTATAAGTAAAGTGGTATGTAAATGAAGATAGACACAACCAACCACTTAATTTTGTTAAAATAACTTGATGTATCTATTATTCATACCAATTTGTTAGATTGTTAGAGTTAATATAACCACAAAACAATCACTATTAATCAAATAAATAAAAAAACAAACTAATATGAAAAAGGAAAAAACAAATTGTCACCCAATTTTTTAACCACCTTTTAACTAAAACTTATTTATAATAATAATAATAATCTATTTTTAAGGTTGCCGCTAAGCCAAACACCTTCTGTGATCTTCAGCCTTGTCGCCTTTGTATTATTCCGTGGGGCTTGCTTTTAACTGGTGGTTCTATTTGTTTCTGCTTCCCTTTTCTTAGCTTTGGCAAATTTTGCTTCTGAGCCTTTATAAATTTCCCCTCTTTTGTTCGACTATGTTTATTAATAACCTTGCCCCTCTCAATGGGGCCTAGTCTTTTGTTCTTCCTTTTATTCTCCACCACCAATTTGGTGTATGAGACTACAATCTTAATCAAGATGCATTTAAGCATAATAAGATAAGACTACAATAAAATGAATCTGTGATCCACACTTGTTACACTTGGGTTAATCTTGTTCATCTAGTCAAGCAAGTCCAAAATCTGAGATAATATCTAAATGCCTATTGGCATACAAATTTGGAGCCATAGGGGTGCACTTTAAATTGTAACATATAAACACCAATTGACTTAAGAGTATTAACCTTGAACTTTTTCCATATACATTAAATTGTAAAATATAAACACCTATTGATGTAAAAATATTTAGAAGAATTATGGAATACCTAAAAAACCCTTAAAAGTACACCCATATTGTAAAATATAAACACTTTTTAGTATTTGGTATTGCAAATCTGCATCTCATTGAATCCAGCATTACAGCATATTGTTTGTCTCTTGAAGAAACCAATTGGGAAAATTATTTTGCAGGTCTGCATCTGATTGAATCCAGCAGGACAGCCTATTGTTTGTCTCCTAAAGAATCCAGTAGGGAAAATTATTTCTGGAGCAGTATAAGTGCTAACCAAAACGCTTCCAACCCGTCTGAATTCAGCATACAAATTATGCTCTAAATGATAATTTCAAGAGTTTAAATTGTAATTTTAAGGATTTGAGTTTTTTTAAAATCATAGATTTAGTTTAAAACAGTTAAATTCAAAATGGTAAAACTCATAATTCCCTACTAAAAATTTGACCTATTTTTTATCAAAAATCATGGGGAAAAACTCGGTCGTTAGTTGTCTTCTATCCTACTCAAATTATTTTGCAGTTTAGTAATGTTTTATTCAAAGTACTAGGTCGCATTCATTAAAAAACCTAACCCTAATGTGCAAGGTAATAGACGATAATTAAGAACCCTAATTTGTACGATAGCAATCGGTAATTAGAAAGAAACATAGAGACTAGCAAATCATCATGACGGTTTCATGTGTTATCTTCTATTCATATCAAAATGTTGTGTAATTGTAATTGCAGATATGAATGAGAGTAGATGATTTGTGCTCTTACTCATGGAATTTTTGTACATTCTTAGATGATTTGTGTTCTTACTCATGGAATTTCTAGTACGTGAGAATGAATTTTTATTGGTGGTGCATGTGTAAGAAAACAAGGAAAATCATAAGATAATGAATTTTTACTCTTGGTACGTGCGTGAGAAAACCAGTAAAATTCAATATAATTATAGATATGAATGTTGCAAGAAGAGAGGAATTACTAAGTGAACTATGATCCATACTAGCTTAATCTGATACGGCCATATTTTGATCGTGATGGGAATCTCTTGGCAGATCCAAGATCATGACAACAAACACTAGGGAGGTTCGATTAGGAAATAAGGTGAATTATATTGAGATTATGAGATTTTAAAAGAAGACTGAAGGTATCTTTGACATAAAAGTTGAATAATCTTATGATTAGCAACTTCATTTTGTAAAACCCACGCCTCAAACACATGAACATCTCGTACTTCAAGAATATATACTCTAAAGGACTTATCATGGGCTTTCTTAGGCTCTTAATATCTTATAATAGGGGATTTATAGGTTGTTTATTATCTCCTATGAGAGGGAAGAAATTATGTGATAAGTGTGTCATCATCATGTTTTTTCATGTATTTCTTGTTTTTGGGGTAGCGAGGTCCGTCAAAAGTATTCCATGTGGGTTCTCATTAGATGCAGAATTTAATTCCACATCCAACGAGCTCTTCCGATCGAAATTTGAGTAAAAACACGGGGAGATATGTCGAAAATACAAACAAAAAAGTAGTTTTTTTTTCTTTTCTTCCTCCAAAAGTAATAAATGTTATTTTAATATTTTAACTATATGGAGGTATCCATGTAGAAAGGTATTTATGTTTTATAAATATATTTGTTCATAAATATGAGGTTTCTTTGTTTGCATGCAGTTTTTAGTTTTAATTTGATTAAATGAACTTTGTTAAACAAAAGGCCAAGGGGAATTGTTATGGTTGAGTTTGAATTTTTATTTTTTTTTGCAAGTAGAATCTAACTTTGACTAGCAAGTTTGCCATTGGCTAAGTTACTATCAAGTAGGGGCATCTAAGATGGGTTTGCACCCGGCCTCAACCGCACCAACTCTTAACATGGTTGGATTTTTTGGTATCCCAACCCTTCACATGGTTGGATTTTTTGGTATTCATGGGAGATTCATGGGAGATTTGAAATGGCCACCTCTCTGCTTAGGAGGTGTTTTAACCATATCATGCTCTCACCCATATATTTAGTTTGAAATTAATTAAGTTCAATTTTGTTTATGAATTTCACTTTAACTGATTGATAATAAACATAAAGTAAAAAATATAATGCTAACTCCAACAAAAAAGTTTAAAATAAAAATATATATTGCCCAAAAGTTTTTGTCATTGTATAGATGTTAACATGTACATTGGGGAGGTGATGGATTAGGTATGTTGAATATGCCTACACATAGAGTGGTTCCTAAATATAAGTTCAAGAGATCAAGTTGAACCCTAGTATTGAGTTGATATGGGTGAGACTTCCTTGTAATATGATGGAATGCATACATTATGTTTTATTTTATCTTGACGTAGTTGAGGGTTTGAGATTTGGTTGGGATTCTTATTTAGATTCATCTACTAAGTTCCTTCTCCTCTTCCACTTTTACCATCTACTCTAGTATTAGAATGGGCTCCACCATCTCTTCTTCCATTAGAAAGCCAATTGCAATCCCTTCCTCCCATGAAATTCACCACCATCTCCTCTCGTAGAATACCAACCACCATCTACTCTAATAGTAAACTAACCAGCATCTCATCTAGATGTATATTGACCACCACCTCCCCCTCACATGATACATTAGAAACAATTATATGGTAGACTTACTTATGCCTTATCATCATGGATTTAGCTATAGTGGTAGAGCTAACTTACAACAATTTTACACACACATATAAACCAGGGGGATAGCTTGATTGGTTGAATAACTATAAATCTCTGAGAGCAAACATTGTGTTGTATGTTAACCAGCATAGATCAAAATCCTTATATCCATATATCCAAATACTTAGTGCTAAAAATGTACCCACTTAGAGGAAACTAAGTGTATCCTTCTTTATTTCAGTTTCCATAATTCTTCGTCCTTTCTGTAGGTTGAGTGAAAGGTATTTTTAAATTCATCTTCTTGTTTGATTCTTGTTGTTTGATTCATGTTAGGCTTATCTCTTTGAGCTCCATTTCCATCTAATAAACCTCCAAATCTTCTTGGGAAGATTTCGTCACAAGAACAAGGGAAGGAAGAGAGCATTTTTCCCATTGCTTTAATTTCCATTTTACTCTCCTCATTTCCTCTTCCGATATGAAGAAGGGGGAGCCTCTCAGATGTATGAATCCTAGGCTTCCTTTACCAAGTCAAAGAAATTGGGTTGGTTTCTCTTGATCACGGAGAATCGAAAGGGTATCAGTCCAATATCTATCTCAATCTCTATACATGAATAAATATGCTTATGGTTTGAGACACTAGAGGAAAGGATAGTTGAATAGAATCTTAGAGCTTAGAGGAATATAGATTTTAAAACAAAGAAATGATATAACCTAGAAACCACATGACCAGGGCCAATTTTTCTATTGGACCATGTAAAAATTGTATTCTTCAGAATAATATCAATTAGGCCACATCTCATGAAGAGGTCATCTGCATGCTCACAAAAAATGTCTCTTACTATGGAACCACCCTGTTTCTCGTTAAAGGAGAAAGTAAGGTTCAAATCCCCTCCCAAAATGAGATTAAGGAAAAGGTAGAAGCGATCCCAACTGACAAGGGAGGTCCACCATTATTTTTTTTTCAAATAATTAACTAGGGTATAGATATTAAAGATAGATACCTGAATGTTCATTTACAAATGATTTATGGAGGTCAGCATCCCATGTTGAAATTTCATTTTCGAAGTTTGTTCACATCTTCTTCTATATGATAGCGTAGCAGTTCCACTCTATGTTCCTCTAGAACTTAAAACTTCTCCTTTTTTCTTCTTCCAAAGTCTCTTCATTTTTTTGAAGCAATTCAATATCCTCCATTTTCAACTCCTGGATTAGGAGGATTTCTGGTCTTTCAAATGTGAGAAGATCTTGGACTGGTTCTTTCTATTTTCCTTCCAACCCTCTATTAGTATAAGAGATTAATTTCGTTACTTACTTCTAGATTCCCCCTAAGGTTTGATTTTCATGATTCCCTCATAAGGTTTGTTAGATTCATCCTCTTACATTTGTTTCCATTAACTTCTCTATGGTTGGTTGGGTTCCAATCATTTTCTCCTATTGTGCTTCCTCCTCTCGCTTTTCTTTATCGTTTTTCCTCCCTTTCCTTGTTTCAGTATGAAACTCTGATTCTGCAAAGTCCAAGTCTTGTCCAGTCGAGGGAAAGATATTCTTCTTCATTTATTTTTTGGGGATAGATTTTGATTGTAGGTTCTTGCGTTCTTCTAGAGGATCATTTTCTCCATTGTTCCAAAATAAACCAAAGCATTCATTTCCATGAATGAGAGTTATTTTCCCTTTTCTTTCAAAACCTTCTGCATTACTTCTCAACTATTGGCTCTAGGAGCTCTCTATTGTTCCAAATGGATCCACCAATTGGTTTCAATCTTGGTCTTCATCGCTATCTTCATTGGCAAGGACATTATACCGATTGTTAGCTGAATACCTGTTGTAATCTCACAGATCACATAAGGTTACCAATAATACATACAAAAATATACACAGATGCAAGAGACAAGAACTGATAAGATGAACAGATTATATTATTCTCAGTAGATCATACAAAGCCAAGAACTGAACTGCGTTCTTGTGTGGCTCAATAGCCTAATATACATGTTACAAACAGTTACAATCATAACTACCTGTCGGTTCACC
>LPNX010342050.1:232050-305047 GCA_001517045.1 Pseudotsuga menziesii
TTACTTCTGGAATTTCTGGTACGAGAATGAATTTTTATTGGTGGTGCGTGTGTAAGAAAACAAGGAAAATGATAAGATAATGAATTTTTATTCTTGGTGAGTGCGTTAGAAAACCAGGAAAATTCAATATAATTATAGATATGAATGTCGCAGGAAGAGAGGAATTACTGGGTGAACTGTGATCTATACTGGCGTCGGTTACTGGCGTCGGCTTAATTAGATATGGCCATATTTCCACCGGATGGTGATCTCTCGGCAGATTGAAAATCCAGACATTGGGGAGGTCAGGAAATAAGTTGAATTATATTGAGATTATGAGATTTTAAATCAGCATAGATCCAAATCTTAGGTTCTATCAAACGCGGAGAGGATCAAATCTTTTCTTAGATATCCATTGATTTGATTTAAACAAAAGGAAACATCTTTTTATTTAAGGTTCAATATAATATTTTTATTATTAATAGTTAATATTATTTATGGTCGACATATAATATTTATAATATTTATTATTATTTTTTATTTTATTAGTAACTAACATTAGAACATTTCCCCATACATAGTTTTAAAACCACATGCAAGGCCTTCCTATAACCATGGGTTGTTTAGGAGGCCTTAGACATGGCCTTAAAACCATTTACAAGGCCCTCCTAAACCATGGGTTGTTTAGAAGGCCTTGCACATGGTTTTAAAACCATGTGCAAGGCAAACAATTTTTTGAGGATAATTCAATTTTTTATTTTTTATTATTTTGTTAGGTAGGAACATGACAACACCTCCCCTTTATTGTGTTTTTTTCGTGACCCACAATTTTTTTACGGATAATTAAATTTTTACTTTTTTATTGTTTTGTTAGGTAGGAAGATTACAACATATCCTCCATATTAGGTTGTTCTTTTGGCCCACATTTATTTTGGCCAATAATTAAAAAAATTATTTTTTATTAATAAAAATAGCGTTACTTAACTTTACATAATTCCCATACTAAGGTGTAGAGGGTTTGAGAGTTGGTTGGGTCTTTTTTTTAGATTCATCTACTAAGTTCTTTTTCCTCCTTCACTTTTACCGTCTACTTTAGTATTAGAATGGCCTCCACCATCTCTTCTTCTATTAGAAATCCAATTGCAATCCCTTCCTCCCATGAAATTCATCACCATCTCCTCTAATAGTAAACAAACCACCATCTCATCTAGATGTATACTCACCACCACCTTCCCCTCACATCATACATTAGAAACAATTATATGGTAGAATTAAGTATGCCTTAGCATCATGGATTTAGCTATAGTGGTAGAGCTAACTTATAACAATTTTACACACATATAAACCAAGGGGACTGTGGTTGACTAACCATAAATCTCAGAGAAAAAATTGTGTTGTATGTTATAACCATCATAGATCCAAATCCTAGGATCTATCAAGTCCTTAGAGGGATCAAATATTTTGAGGTGAAAACCTCTATGAGCTTTGGTCTCTCCTATATATACCCATTGATTTGATTATAACTAAAAGAAACATCTTTTTATTTAAGGTGAACATATAATATTTTTATTATTAATAATTAATATAATTTATGGCCAACATATAATATTTTTCATTATTTTTTATTTTGTGAGGAACGGACATTACAACATCTTCCCCATACATGGTTTTAAAATCATGTGCAAGGGCCTCCTAAAACCATAAGTTGTTTAGGAGCACTCAAACATGCTTTTAAAACCATGTGTAAGGACAACATGTTTTTTAGTTTTTTTAGATATAATTAAATATTTAATTCTTTATTGTTTTTTAGGTATGAACAAATCTTACAAGATCTCCCTCATATTGGATTGTAGAGCAGCGATCCCATAACAACAATTTATCGATTTTTAAAAGGAAAATAAAGTATATCAATCATTAAATTTGAGATGACATATATATAATATTTAACTCTAATTATAATCCTTTAATGTTATTACATAATTTTTAACCATTTTTAAAATCAAACATTTTTTCATTTGAAAAGATACAATATTAATTATACATAGTTACAAACCTTATTCAATGATTAATTTAAATTTTTGTTTAATATATTAAATTTTTTAATTTATCATTTTGAATAACTTTTCATTAATTTTGATCAAATTAAAATTGGTATAGTTTAATATAATAAAATAACAATTCATCTAATTGTATATAGTAATAACATGTGCATATAAATCATCAAACTAATTCTAATCAAGATTTATCCATTGATTAAATATTTTATTAAATAATGGAAATAATTTTAAATTTTTATATGATATACACAATGAAATTTTGAAAGAAAAAAAACCTTTTAACTAAATTAATGTTAATCATAAGAGTTACTAATAAACATTTATAATCACATTTTAATAATTCTAGAAATAACATTGTTTAATTAAAACATTTATTAAATCATGAAAATAAATCTAAATTACTATAATAATAATAAAAAGATATTTTAAAAAAAATCTAGGGTGATGGAAGAAGTTGGTGGACCTTTTAGATGCAATTGGATTTCTAAAAAATCTACTCACATTATGGAAATCAATAATGTTCTTATGTTAAGAACTAGGTTCAAAAAACCCCAAACCTTTGAACCTACTTGACATGCATGCGAGGTGAAGACACCACACACATTCCTGGGCATATAAATAACACAAGTGATTTGTAATTCATGACATGCAAAATGTGTATGCATGATTTGTAAGGCATGGATTACAAATTGCATGCATGATTTAAAATCTATTTTCCCTTCCTTGACCATCTCCAAGGCACTAAAACACAAAGATATTGCTCACAACCTCATAATAGCATGGATATCACAATTTAGAGACCAAGGATAATCTCAATAAGTTATGTGGGGTGTTGTGAGGTAGAGTTCATGACCTTTAATATTTAGAAGTTTCCATTATATCCCAAGGCATAGGTTTTCTCCCTCTATAATGTCTAGTTCTCTTAGACTGATACCTAGTGTTAAAATCCTCATAATGGTGCATGTATACTCATTCAAAGAAAAAGATACACTCAAGAAGTCATATGTAATGCTTCGAGGTGTCATTTTTCATGTTGGACAATTGGAAGCTTATTTTATAACATAGGGCTTAAGTTTACTCCACCAACTATGTTTAGGGCCTTGATATCCATAGATAAAGTTATCCTTGATATTCCATTTGATATATCAATGATACCTTCAGGATTTCATGTGTTCTTTTTCAGTACATTGTCCTTGTCTCGAGATGCATAGAAGCTTCCTTTAGCGATTAATTCCTAGAACTATCCTTTAGTGCCTATGGCCCAAGATGTTTCCCCTTACAATGTCCAATGACCCAAGACCAATACTTAGTGCTAAAAATGTACCCACTTAGAGGAAACATATACCTAAGAGATATTTTGTAGGTTTTTAACACGTTACTCTTATCCTAGATTCCTAGGAGCTTTCTTAGGGCATGTGGACCATATTTTTGGCCCTGACCATGTATAGGGAAACAATACCATACCTAGAGCTAAAAAACATGTAATGGTTCCCATATCACCAATATAAGGACAAATATCCCCTTGGGTAGTCATCCATGGTAGTTTGAGTTGTAAATCATAAAACTTGAGTCATCAAAGCTAACTTTATAACACAATTCCTAAGATTCCTCTACAGACCATGGCTAACACTTCAACACCCACACCTAGTGATAAAAAAACTCCTAGTCTCTCCCATATACCCATTTGGAATCAAGGATACCCTCAAGAGATTATGTGTGGTGGTTCAAGGTGATGTTATTAGTCTTATATACTTAGAATCTTCCGTTAGGTCCTAAGGAATTATTTTTTCTTCACCAACCTTGTATATGGCCCCATGACCCATATTGATTGCTGAAAACATTTTAATGGATCCCATGTCATATCCTAGATTTCAAAGATCTAAAAGAGAGGTCATATGTGGTGGTTTGAAGCTCATTAATGACATTCAAGCCTTAGAATCTACATTTAGGGCCTAATACTAAAGTTCCCTCCCTTGACCATGGAAAGGAACTAAGAATCATACTTAGTGCAGAAAACCTAAAACGATACTCATAAATTAACTCATAGGAAAATGATGCCTCAAGAGGTCAAGTGTGATGCCTTGAGGCATTGTTCTTAAATTTGGATGCTTAGAACCTACATAAGTATTGAGTCTTATATTCCTTCGTTAATCATATCTAGGGCCTCATAACCTGTCATCAGTGCTCAAATACTTATAATGTTATGTGATAGTCACTCAAATGTTTAATATCCAATAAAAAGGGAGTCACATGTGGCGTCTTAAGGAATTCTTCATGGACCATGATATTTGGTAGCTAACGTTTAGAGCTAATTCCCACATTTCATTATGTAGACTTTGACTAGGCCTCAACATCAACACCTAGTTTTAAAAAAATTATATGGTGGTAATATGCACACTCATAGGTGAAGGATCCCTTTCTAAGATAAGTTGTGTTTGTTCAAGGGACTATTATTGTATTTAGGTGAACAAAATATTACTTTAGGGCCTAAAACCAAAGATTCCCTGCTTAATCATGTTGATTCCCTACAAACCATATACCTTTTTTTTTAAAAGTAAAAATGGTGCTCATATTGCCACTTACAGGATAAATATTCCCTCGGGAGGACTTGTGTTTCATTTCAAGCCTTTTTTCTTTTCCCTTTTTTCCTATCATATTCATGTTTAGGGCCTAATTCTCAACCTTTTACCCTCAACCATGTCAAGATCACTAACACCCATACCTACTTCTCAAAAAATCATATTATTGTAAATATCTCCACTCAAGGTCATGTGTGTAATATTGGAAAGTCGTTTTTGAACTTGGGTGTTTATAATCCTACTTTAGGAAATAAGTCTAAGTTTTCCTCCCTCAACCATATCTAAGGCATACACACTCATACATAGTATCCAAAACCTTATAGTGGCACTTGTTTCATGACTTAGAGGTAAAGATAACCTTGAGAGGTCTTATCTAGTGGTTTTAGGTGCTATACATGGCCATGGAAACATAAAAGATTCCTTTAGGAGTCATGTCTTGATATTTCCTCCCTTGACAATGTCAATTTCCTTGAGACCTAAATCTAGTGATAAAAATATCCCTATGGCCCTACCATATCCTCATTTAGAAAATAAGGATACACTCAAGAGGTTCTAAGTGGTAGTTTGAATAGAATCACTACGCTTAAATACTATAAAATTCGAGTGCTACAAATTTAGACAACTAGATGTGGAAGTTTTAGTCCCCATGTAAGTTCTCAACATGGCCATAATTATGAGAGGTGAATGTAAAACAATTCTCATGCAATAACCTCCATCCCTTTCCAACTCATTACCTCATGTGGATCCCTACCTTCATGGTGATACTAATATTTGTTATGTCGTTGAACGTTATGCTAAAAATTTTGTAGCTTGCATAATGTTCTTCATGTATTCCATCATCCTTCACCTATGGAACCAATAGGTACACCTCGATATTCTTAATCTTTCCCTTCCCTCATTTTCAACTATGTCCAATAAGGGTTGAGAGTCCTAACTCTAACCATTCATTATAATTTACTGATACTAGAAAGAGATGCACATTGGTACATTTGGGAGATGTCAAATTTTATCCTTATCACATTTATCATGTGATCCATTTTAACAATATTTTTTTTTCCAATAGTGTCTGAGTCTATATGTCTCCTTGTTCTGATATATCTACTACCCACCATCCTCTGAAATTTGAATTTCTAGGATTTTCTCCTAAATCTAGTAAATATAACTAACAAAGGTAGGGAATATAGTATTATGAGATAGTGCATTCCTTACTCTCAACAACCTCATCCACAACATTAAAATTCTATTTGCAACAATACAATAGATTCTAAAATGAACCTTGTTTTTCTATTTTAATTATGTGTGTACTCTATTCTCACTAATTAAATACATACATGAGAGGATTTTGGGTGCATCTATAGAGAATTCCATTATTAGTTAGGTGCATCATGTGCCACCTCGAGAAGGTAATTCCTACAATATGGATACTCCTTTGTATCTTCTACCCATGCACACCACTAAATATTATTTGTCATGTGTTGTAAGTAAATCAAGTTTTAGTTTAGTTATCCTTTAGTTATATACAAAGTTTCTTGTGACCAACTCTAAAATACACCTCTACCCATGGAATAACCAAATGTTACTATGAACCATATTCCAAATGATACACCTAATATCTAGACATATTTGATGAACTCCAAATCAAACACATGTTTAGTAAACTAATATCACGCACATGGTTTGTGCTTCTAGTATCATAGACATGTTTTGCAAGAAATGGAATATACACAGGTGTAAAAAATTTAATTTTTAAATAACATACGTGCATTACTGAACACCTGAACCAATCTTTGTCACAAATTTACTTCTCACCTCTAACCCTATGTGTCTTGTTTGGAATTAGATTTGGACTAAACAAGCATATGGTATCGAAATGTCTAAACCATTTCTAATATAAAAAAATTTCCATTTTCTCAATAAGTATGTATTTCATGGATCACTAAAATATGATCACCACAATCATGGACGATGAAATTGCATACATAAATAGAACTCTTTCTGCATAAAGTTGTATTTTTTTATATATTATTTTTTCTATTTTCTCTTTATCTATCTATGTAACTCCTTAACTCAAAAAATACACCATTACTATCTATGCCATAATTTTTTAATTTCTCAACCATTTCATCAATAAATTATATGTTGTAATACTAGATATTGACCTCAGCATGTTATAAAATATTCAATCCATCATCATTCCTTTAATACCTTCAAAATAAAAACCAACACTTGGTGTACTAATTTAGAGTTCTACTCACTTAGATAATTAAAAATAAATCAAATTACTATTTTTCTTTTGGATAAATAGCCCTACACTAGTGTTATTTGTTATCTACGTGTTTACCAATATTTTTATATTATTCCATCATTTAGGTACTCAAAGGGTGCATCAACATGGAGATATTCCTTATTTGAGAAAAAAACAATGTTAGAAAAAATCAAAATTGAGCTAGTTATTAATTTTTCAATAAAAAATGTATATATTCAGAAAGTCGATTCAATTTCCTATATTTCATGTATTTACTAATTGCAGGATTCATTGCATAGGTATCTCAAAATATCCTCATATGTTGAGGTATTTGTGTTTTTTCAATTTTATTTTGCATCTAACGGATAAAAAAAGACCATCATTAGCTTGCACTCACCCTCTAATTAAACTAACTATAATTATAATAGTTGTTAATATTAATCTTATAAAAGGAAATATTTTCTTGTTCTTTTTACACTACCCGGTTTTCGAGGACCTTGTTCTAGTTTCTTGACCGAGTCAATTCTACATTCTTTAAACTCACCTTAGACATAGCTTGAACTATGGCATGTTCACCCGATTGAGCTACAAGAGTCATAATCCTGTCTTCAAGCTCCTTCTCCCTTTCCTGCAGTTTCCTCTCCATTTCATCATGTTTTTCTTTCAAGGTCTTCTCACTTTCCACTACCAAAGTCATGTCCTTCTGGCATTGCTTTTCTTTGTCAACAAATTTTAATAACTTTGCTTTGCAATCCAATAGCTCATTCTCCATATCCTCTTTCTCTTTTTCCATCTAAGCCAGCTCCGGTCCTTCTAATAACTAAGTAGCAGGAATCTTTAACTTCTTCTTTAGCAATTGGATGGAATTCTCCTTTTCTTCCAATATATTATTCATGCATGATCCCTTGTCCCCTTGACCCATAGCAGCTAGAAGGTCTGCCTGTTGATTTTTTATTTTTTCCTGATGTACTCGATTCTCTACCTTTTCTTGTTAGCCGGTTCTCAATTTTACTCTTGGTAACTTCTAGCTTAGATAAATTTAGAGTGGTCTTCATCAAGTTTGTGAACAAGATACATCCTCGGTCTGTTTTTGAAAATGAATTATGTCTAGGGGGATGTCTTCCAAGTTCATCCTTATTTTAGCAAATTTACTATTTGTTGCTAATGACAATTTCAATGTGTTGTGGGTATGGTCCCTGCCAGCAATGAGAGACACATCCTGATAAATATTCCTCACCTTTGCACACAGTTTCAGAGTCCTGCAGTCATATCCTTTGTTTCTATGTATTTATCCAACAACTCCATCTTATCCCTGAATTAGGGCATGGAGTCAGACATGGGGTGTTAGAAAAGGAATATTCCTTGAATTCAAAAACATGTCTAGCTATCATCGTTTCTTGTTCCTCTTTGTCCTCTGCAACAATTTGGACCAATTGTCCTTCTATTTCAATCATCTGCTTCTTTGGGGACCTAGCAGTGTCCTCATCTTCAATTTCCATGGGGTAGGAACCCTCTTGTTTGCTGGTTTTATTAGAGTAACTGTCCATAGGAGTAGCGTTTGGTGCTGCTGAAACCACCTTTGAAATATTAGGAATTAATGAGGTGATGTCCTTCACATAAGAGTTGGAATCAACATCCATATCAGCATCATTGGGATTTTCCTTTGGGTAATCATCCCAATTGGAAGCATCTGCTAACCCAACAACCTCTTTGTGTTTGAAAGGATTCCTCTTGACAGCTTTCCTTCTATTTGAGATGACATGATGAGGGCCATACTCAACTGCAGGATCTGTAGAAAATTCCATTTCCTTCAACAAGTTCTCATACATGGGAAAAGCAGTTTTGTTCTTAATAGTAAAAGGACCTACTTCCTAGGGGTACTTGATATCAGTAGAATTTTTTTATTTCAATAAATGATCTGTTTCCACTATTTTATGAAAAGATCCATAGAGAAAACCTTGGGAGTAAGGAAGGAAGGAAACAAATATGGGAGACGAGTAAACCCATACAACCTGATTACCGTCCCATTCTCAAATAAGAACTAGTCTCCTATTGTGCTATCTATACTAGAGTACTGCAAAGTAGCCCTCATTTCAGGTAATACCCTGGGAATACTTTTCTAGAACATAACATTGTATATTTCTGCCATAAGGAAGTTCATGAACTTTGTGTAGTCCTTGTTCATCTCCTCGGTCAACACCATCTCAGGTAACTACAAATTTTCTTCATTGTGAGCAAGGAACATCTTCAGCAAGTACGATTGGAACCTAAAGGTTTTTGTTCTACTGAAATTCATCAACTAAGAATGGATATTCTTAGTCAGAATCTCATCAAATTTGAGACATGAAACCTATAAATTTTGACCTAGTGTTGGTCACTCTATAGGTATGTTAATTAAAACCATAATGCAAAATACTCAATATAAATTGTCAACCCAGGGAAGTATTTTATTTCAAAGATAACTTACATTGTCTATGCTTAAACACTAAGTAGTTGATGACTGAATAAACTATCCTACTTGTCTATTTTATCAAGCTCTTCCCATAATCCAATTGATCTACACTATCTATCTAAGAATCCAGAATTGCAATTACTTCCTACAACTTCAATCCAATAATGAATGATTCCTGAAATAACTATCTAGAATTACTTTTGCAGAAAGTTAAATCATAATTTACAAGACTATATGTAGATCCATTATGACTAGCTAATTCAACCTTAATCTAGAAATAAGAAATAACAAGAATTGAATCAATAGTTCTAAACCATAGCCTACCTAAATTAGAAAACTTGAGCAAGACAAGTAATTAAAGGGAAAATAAGGGAGAGATTGATTGTTATAGGTATCACACACATGCATAAAAGAATCTAACCTACACAGAAGACTGTCACACAACAATTTTGTAGCTTAACGAAAATGAAAGTACTGAGTATTCAAGGAAACACAACGATTAACATGACTGTTGCAGCTACTGAGACAAATACATACAATGTAATATCCACACCACACAATTAATTAAGCAAACAACTAATTAACTCGGTGATTTATGTGGGAAGGAGGGCCCAGCCTTCGAACAGAGACACCGAAACTAGCACAAGTTAAAACATAGAGATCAGAAGAATCTTGCTCCTTGTATTAAAATGTTGAAATGAAGGTACAATCTCTATTACAGCTTACACAATAAAATATTATATTGTCCAACCCCTGTCTTTGAATAATTCCCCGTTCTTATACATCAACAACCGTAACCCTCACCCACTAATATCGGGAAACCATGAATATCTACGATCTTCAGGATTCCCTGTTACATGCGCTATTACAACTGTGAGTGGAATTAAATAGAGGCAAGGAATATAGGAAATTATGTTGCATGATCCAGTAAATGAATAACAAAACCGATTCAAGAGAGGCCTGAATATTGCAGCTAACTTCAATAAGTGGTGCGTTGTTGTAGCTAAGTCTGTTGCAACCGTGTCTGTCACATCCATGTCTGTCGTAGCCCACGTGGAATGATGATACTTGATTGGATCTACATGTATAGACGGGGCTGGAAAGTCACAACTGATAGTGAATGCTTATATCCTCTTTGGACCACTCAGGCTGCTACACCTGTACTCTCTCATAGATTGCACTATCTTTGTGAAACCATAATGAGTTAGCATAATTCTAGAAATAAATTCCTGATTATAACAATCATAAGCATTAATAAAATGAAACAATAAATAATCATACTTGTGAGGATTCAGGGCTCAAGTGAGGAAACAATGTCTGTTTGGTGTGCAAAATGGAAAAAGACAAGACAAACAAGGTATAAAAGATGTGGTTAAAAAGGGGCATTTTGGGACCCAACATCTTCCCCCAACTACTCTGTTGCATGTCCTCATGCAACAACCTCCACTAGTCTTAATCAGAATCTCAAATTGTGCCTCGCTCATGGAGAGATGAAAATTTATAGGAGGATTCAGGTGATTCCCTCCCATCTAGATATCCATTATGGGAAACCTAATGTCTCTAACACTGCCCTTTTTCTACTTTGGTCAATGAAAAATATTTCTTCTATTGTTTTGCTGGCCACCAAATAAGCGACAATTTGAATTTAAGTTCCAACCAGTTAGCTCCACATTTCCTCATACAATCGACATACCCTTCAATCCTAGGGAGAGCCTGCTTAAAATTCTTGAAGCAATAAGGATCCATTTTCTTAGTTGTTGAAGGGGAATCCTGACACCTATGCTTACTGCCCTCCAAATCCAAACGTTGCTTCCTAGAAACCTGCCTAACATAAGTGGAGATGACTTGCTCTTGAAACTCGACCTCCTGCTGAGTCTGGATGGGAGATTTAAGACTTTGTGTTTGATGATTACGAACAAGGAGAGGGGATTGAGGTTCACATTGAATCTAGAGATTAAACTGAGCCTCGTTATGAGAATTTGTCTGAAATGAATCCTCCCATTACACATGGTCGTTGACAAAAGAAGCAAATTCCCTCAACTAAACATCAACTAGATGGGGAGTAAGATTTGAATATCGGTCCAAGGGGAAAACCATTTCATGTAAATAAAGCTGACACAAAAGATTCTTCTTGGTGAAGCTACTTTTCATAAATGTTTCCAAAAACTGGTCTGAAGATGCTACTTCATAAGGTCTCCCTTATTTTAGTGTCTTCATCTTAAACTAAGTGAACTGTTCATATAAAAATACAGGATAAGAGGGAGATGGAGCTCTGGAGCTCATCAATTCTTGGGAGAGAATGTGCATTTGGTCTTTCTCCTTTTGCATGGACTTGAACTTTTTCAACCCCTTCAATTCTTTCTATACTTCTTCCCAATGGTACTTCTGGAGTATTAGCTCTTCTGCTCATCTTTCCCTCAATTCACTGATAGTCTTATTATGTTGAACAATGGGAATCATTCCTTGTTGATATCTATCCACCTCACTTTTCCATTTCTTCACTTCTATTTTCAGCAGTGAGAGTTATTCCATTAGACCTTGAATCCTTTCCTCTCCTACATCCTTCTCCTCATCAGAATCTAAATTAACAAATTATTGGGAAGATTGCGTCCATACCTTATTAACCAATGTTTCAACCTGATTGTTTTGGATCGGAAGTGAAGCAACTTCCTCTTCTACCAGTGGTTCAACAACTTAAACCTGCTAGTGTACTTCTATAATAAATTCTAAGGGTGTTGGTTCTTGTGTGATAGCACCTCCTTCTTGAAACCTCTCTTTCTCAAATTCAACAACCAATGGTGAAGTTGTTGGTTCTTGTGCAGCAAAATCTTCCCGTGTTCCAAACTCAGTATATTCTTGATTTTCGGTTGGAACTTCTTGATTCTTGGCTGTGGCTTTAACAAGGTGTTGCAGGGATGCTAGTTCTTGTGTAACAACTTCCTCCACTAGAGGAAATTTCAACTCAAAATGGGCCTCTTAAAAATAATTAATAAAATAATAGTTAAAATAATAAAATAATATTTATTAATTTTGGAGGAAGAAAAGAAAAAAACTACTTTTTTGTTTGTATTTTCGACATATATCCCCATGTTTTTACTCAAATTTCTATTGGGAGAGCATTTTTGATGTAGAATCAAATTCTGCATCCAATGAGCACCCACTCAGCATACTTTTGATGGACCCTGCTACCCCAAAAATAAGAAATACCTGAAAATATGTGATGATGATGTCATCATCACATTTTTTCAAGTATTTCTTTTTTTGGGGTAGCGGAGTTTGTCAAAAGTATTTTGAGTAGGTACTCATTGGATGTGGAATTTAATTCCACATCCAATGATCTCTCCTTATTGAAATTTGAGTAAAAACAGAGGGAGATATGTCAAAAATACAAACAAAAAAAGTAGTTTTTTTTTATGATACTTATCCCCAAATTTATATTAAAAAGTGTTTAAGACCTATACGGTATTTCAAATTTAAAGCAATTTCATTGGCTAACACATGGTGACATGGAATTTGAATTAGAGTTAGAAGGCCCATTTTGAGTTGAAATTTCCTCTAATTCTTCCAGATCCTTTGGAAACATGGGTTGATCTTGAGTTACTTCCATATCCCATGAGAGATGAGGATGGTCCCCAATTCTTTTAGTGTCCCAAGATAGATGAGACTAATCCCCAAATGCGACAGTGTCATGTGATTGTTGGGACTGCATCTGTTCGTCTTCTCCTAATTCCACATAAGGGATTATGTCCACTTCAAGATCAGTTACCCCTAGACGAATGGGAGTCTCACTAAGGTTTTATAAGGATGTTGGTTTTTATGTGATAACATCTTGATCAACTTCAACATTTTCATGTTGTTGAAGTTCTCCCTCTACTAGTTATGTGTCTTGATATTGTTCTGGAGTCATAGTAAGAACTCCTAGGTTCAGTTCAGGGATTGTCTCAACCTCCAACTCGCTCACTTCCAATTGAGTAGCAGCTTCAACAAACATTTCCATGGTTGTTGGTTCTTGTGTAACAAAACCCTGTGTTTGAGCTTGAAATTGATCACATTCCCTTATCTCTACCTCGGGGATCCTTTCCACTTTCGGTTCTTCTTTATCTCTCAATTCTCCTACAGATGTTCCTGTCTCTTATCTAATTGTCTATGTGGTTTTTTGTGCCACAAATGCATGCACTATGACTTTGTATCCTAATTGACTAAATATTTCTTCACACTCAGGGAAAAATACCTTTTTCAATTCATCACCTTCCTTAGCCGAAAGTGATCCTTCAATCTGGTCTGCAACTTCCACCAGTGTGTGCAATCTCCTTTCCACCTGTTTTTGACATGTTCCCTTCCATATTTCCACTTCCTTTCAAAGCACTTGCACCTCTTCCTTTAACAGATCATTTTCAAATAGAAGTCCCTCAATTTGAGGTTCCTTTTCAACATGTTCTTGTGGGGCAGCATTTTCCTTATGTCTCAAAATTGGAAATTCAATGTTCGCTTCGATATTTACCCATTTTCCCCACGCTGCTTCTACTGTTGTGACTAATCTGGTTCTTCTTCTTCTCACTGGCCTTGATGCCTGCACCTCCTCCTTTGATCTTCTTATCTTCTTTTGTGGTAGAAGGGCTTCCAAATATGCAGCTGATGTAGAAGGAATGTTTCTTATTCCATCTTCTTCTCTGGTCTCTGCCATCTATGTTTCCTCCTTGATAAGAGTTCCCATCCATTCCAGAGATGATTCAATGGTCAAAACCTCTACATTTTGTTCTTTCATCATAGCTCCTACAGCTTCAGCTTCAACTGTCGTAGCATCAAATGTTGCTCTAGTTTCAGCTTTTGCTAAAGGAGCCCCCAAATCCTCTATCCCTTCTACAGGGTTTGTTGCTGCTGCATGCTCCCCTGATTCTTCTTCTTGGTTATCAAATTTCATTTCATCCACTTCTTCCTGATTATCTGATTGTGCCTCATCATCCCCCCAAATTGAATTGGAAGAGACTCTGATCCTCCTATTCTTCTGTCATTCCCCCTAATTGGGTTGGTTCCTCCTCTTCTTCCCGTGTTTGAACACCCCTCAAGAGTGCAGGTGCTTCATACTCTATTAGAACACTAGGTAAAAGTATAGGTCCTTGGTTTGTTTGAGGTTGGCTAGTAAACTACTCCCAGGTTTGGTTTCTCTAATATAAGGCCCTTAAGATGAGCAATTTAATCAGGCCATGATGGGTAAGGGACAAGTATGGGTGTCTTGCCGATTTCACAAATCCCACCATATGATGCAAGTCTTTAAATAGATAAAAGGGCATATTGATTAAATCCCTATGGCATAAATGAGACAGTAAAGGGAATTTAAAGAAATGCCCAGTTTGATATCTACCTTCACATGTAATGTACTTCTTCAAGAAGATGGCCACTTCATTTTATTAATCTTGTATATTGATCTAGGAACAAAGCATCAATCTCATCAAAGATTAATCAACAAATAACTCATGAAATGGTGTAATTGGTCTACAAGAATAGTAGCCGCTCTGTATTCACATAAAGAATGAATGATTACAATTACAATGTCATGCTACAAGCATGAATGAAGAGACAATTTGAATTCCTTAGGAGGTCATTCGAATTGAATGAGTGAGTCTAGCTTAACTAACTGTAAGCCATGGTCCACACTCAGTTAACCACTGATCAAAACCCTAATTGACTCAACTAACCCTAACTGAATTCGGAGTGCAATAAATGACTGAGTCTCAATTGAAAGAGATCAGACACATGTCATAGCTCACCAACCATCAAGAGGTAGTGCTACACTGACTCCAATGAACCCCAATGAGGTTAACTGAAGTTGAACTGCACATCAGAAGTTGGTGGAGGTGCCCCTGTTGACTCCAGTTCATTAAATAATCATTAAATAATATATTTAATGAGAGGAGGCACCTTAAATGACTTGTTTAACTGATTGTAACCACAATTTATCAATTAGGTGCATTAATATCACTCAGATCACCCCTGGAGTGCTCCAGTTAGCCTCCCTGAATGTAGGAGAAGGCTAAGTTAGCCTCCTTGGCTGAAGGTAGGTGTGGGTGAGATTGGATGATGACATTTAATGCTCCACTGATGTCAATTAATGTCAATAATACTTAGGATAGTGGTTTAACTAGGACAATTTGACCAAAAAGAGTGTGTATGGTGGTAAATGTCTCCAACACCCCCCCTTAAGCTATACTTAGGAGGAGTTAGAAAACACAAATGCATAAAAATGCTAGGAACCTGGAAACAAAGGTCATAGGTCACCCTGTACAATGCTGAAACTAAAACAATGCTCAAAAGCAAACTAAGTGAGGAAACGAGGGAAAACCCAGTGGGAAACCCCCCCCCCCCCTCAAGATGAACACTGAAGGTAGTCTAATCACCCTGATGAACTCACTCCCAATAGTGAATGGAGGTAAGTGAACTTCTTTTCTAAAAATATCTTGGTGAAGATGTCTCCAATCTGCTCATCAGTCGAGCAGTATTGCAGGATGATGGTCCTGTCATGCACTAGCTCCCTGATGTAGTGCATGTGAATCTCTACATGCTTGGTACTCTGCCTAGTAATTGGATCTATGGATATCTAAATATCACTTTTATTGTCACAAAAGAGGACAGTGGACAAAGTACTGCCAAGATCAAACTCTGAAAGAATGCCTTGCAACCAAACTGCTTGGATGCAAGCATTCATCGCTCCTCGATACTCGGCCTCTGCTGAAGATAGTGCTATGGCAGCATTCTTTTTGCTTGACCAGTAAATGGGGCCACCACCAAACATGAATACATATTCAGAATTAGTCTTTCGATCAATAAAATCACCTGCCCAATCAGAATCTGTGTATCCAACCAGCTCTAGCTCGGAGTCTGCAGCATAGTGAATGCCGTAGGTCCTGGTTCCCTGAATATACTAGAGGATCCTCTCGGATGAATTTCAATGAAGATCATTAGGCTTCTGCATGTATCTTGATACAACATTCATGGCATAACAAATATCAAGCTGATAATGTGTCAAGTACAACAAGCTACCAATCAGCTGTCGATAGATAGTGCAGTCCATGGGAGGTGTGTTTTTTCCTTCTTCAAGGCTGATCCCTCAAAGAAAATGGAATGGTGCAGGAATACATTCATCCATGTTAAACTTTAATAATAGGTATGAAATTTATTTGGACTGAATGACCATAATCCCATCAGAATTTTGCTCAATTTCAAGCCCCAAAAATTGTTTTAGAAGCCCCAAATCACTCATTTCAAAAGCATTGTGGAGAGTAGTTTTGATGGCTGAAATGGAGGCAACTGTGCTACCTATGATCAGTAAGTCATAAAAATATAAAACAATGATAATTATATTACCATCATACTACTGTAAATACACATTTGGATCTGATATACATCTCTAAAAGTTTTGCGAGAGAAGGAAGGCATCCATCTTGGAATACCACTCTCTTGGGGCCTGTTTTAACCTGTATAGTGACTTCTTTAGCTTGCAAACCAAAGATGGATCAGTGATGTAGCCCTCAGGTTGCTTCATGTATATCTCCTCATGAATATCTCCATGTATAAAGGCTGACTTAACATCCATGTGATGCACTTCCCAGTGCTTGGATGTTGAAATTGCCAAAACAAGGCGAATGGAGTCCATTTTTGCAATTGGTTCAAAGGTTTCGTGGTAGTCCACTCCTTGGACCTAAGAGAAACATTTTACGACCATACTTGCCTTATATTTGTAGGTTCTTCCATAATCAGAAACCTTGGTCCAAAACACCCACTTTCATTGAACCAATTTCCTTCTCGGAGGAAGAGAAACTAGCTCCCAAGTAGTGTTTTTCTGAAGAGAATTAATCTCTTCATCCATGGAAACTTGCCATCTCGGATCCTTCCGAGCATGGTAGTAGGATTCTGGATCTAAACTAATCATCAAATAGCAATTTTCAGACAGCAAATTATCAGGAAAAGAGAGTGCAATACCTACTCTTTGGAAATCAGACCGGGTTCTCCTTGGATCATCTAGATTTCCGATGTTTTCTCCTGCAGGGGAGAGTGTCTGTTAGGCCCATGTGGGAAGATGATTTTGCACTTCAGGTTCTAATTCAGCATATGATGATTTCTGTACACTGATATCAGAAATCAGAGGATCCAAATCAGGTTCATCACCCCCAATTTCATCATCCAAATATTCAGTAGAATAGGAAGGAAATTCAACAGTTTTCTCCTTCACTAGTTCCACCTCCTAAAGAGGCTCATCGAACTCGACACTTCTCTCGATGATGATCTATTTGGTATTGATATCCAGCAGCTAGAAAAATTTAGATTCATCAGGATACCCAATAAACAGAAATTATATGCTTTGCGGTTGCAAAATCCTTCTTTTATCAAGCGAAATCCGGGCCCATGCAGTGGACCCAAACACCCGTAGGTTTGACACATCCAGCTTGTGTCCGAAGTATGCTTCGAAAGAGGTCTTTGATTTCATGGATGAGTGTGGAACCCTATTATAAATGTATGCTGCAGCATGCATGGCCTTAGCCCACAAATTTGCAGCAAGCTTCTTGGATTCCAACATACAGGTGGTCATCTCCTTGAGAGATCGACTCTTCCTTTCCACTATTCCGTTCTACTGAGGAGTGTGGGGAATTGAATGTTGGACCTAAATACCACTTTGGGAGAATATATACAGAAACTCATTATTAACATACTCCCCTCCATTATCAGATCTCAAGATCTTGATCTTAAGCCCAGAGGCATTTTCAATCAAGGCCTTCAATTCAGAAAATTTTTCACATACTTCTGACTTCGTTTTGAGAAAGAAAACCCATGTATACCTTGAAAAATCATCAATAAAAGTAAGAAGATACCTTGATACATTCATGGATGTGACAGGCATCAGACCATTGATATCAGAATGTATCATCCCCAATATGCATGTAGCTCGGTTTGCCTTCCCCCGATCGAACTTGTGCTTAGGGTGTTTTCCAATCACACAGGCCTTGTAAATTCCCATGGTTGCCTTGATAACTAGGAGGCCTTCAACCATGGATTTTTTCTGTAATTTCTACAAATATTTGAAATTAAGATGGCCAAACGTCTCATGCCACAGCCTACTAACTTCATTTCCATGAGTTAACAGAGCGGTGGTCTTTGCATCCACAACAAAGTGAAAGAACTCATAGGCTTTTGGTTGATAAGATCCTTCCATTTAGTAGCACCTTAGGATGGCATACCCTTGAATGACGAGGTTCAAATGAAGAAGGAGATCCACCAGTTGAATAAGTAGATTGAATAGACCAAGAAAAAGCAGCTAAGACGGAGGGAATAAAAAGGTCAAGGTATATGGGGTCAGGGATGATTTTAAGAACCCCCCCTAGAATTATATGTATAAAAATTGGGCGAATCTTTCCGATATATAGGAAAAGTTGAAGGCGATTTTATCAATAATATAATATGTATATATAAAAATTTGGCGAATCTTTTATTTTATTATATAATGTTGTAAAATTTTGGCGAATCTTTTATTTTATTATATAATATTGTAAAATCTTGGCGAATCTTTCATTTTATTATATAATTTTGTAAAAACTTGGCGAATATTTAACTTCATTATAAAAAATTGTAAAAGTTGGTGAATCTTTCACTGATTTATATAATATTGTCAAAATAAAAGAATAACAACATTAGTCAAATAACATGAATCACATCCTCAACAACAGAACATGTAGACTCACAAGCCACAATAGGAAGGTGTCAGTGAAACACAACTGCACTGACTAGATTTAGGGCAAGTGGGGACTCCACTTGTTATCTCGTCCCTTAATGGTCCAACGGACATGTGGGGACCTGAATCTTGACAAACTGATAAACTCATAGAATCATACATTATGCTTGATCTTGGCCTCCACTAGCCAATGATGGTCATGGAGGCTAATACAATTATGCATTGTAATTATGCAAATTGATTATTGCATTAGATGAATGTTGGTCTTGTGCCAATATGTATCCTACGATCAATGCATAGGAACCTAGTGCATAGACCATTTTTCTCTTTGCTTAGATATGTAGATCTCATTTATTTTTTTGAATAACAATAAGTATTTACAAAGAAAATATACAGTTAGCGTAAAATAATTGAAAATTTGAAGAAAAATAATTCATGCAACTAAAAGTTAATAAAAGAATCTTTTCTCAAATCCTAAAACCAACCTTGATTCAAGCTACAACAAAGGGTTAAATCAAGCAACGAATGAGAACTAGAATCATTCAAAGGAATTAACACAATATTTAACCAAAATACACACAAAATTCAAAAATTGACAAAATGCTTCAAACAAAAGCAATAAACAAACCATAAAAATTTGTCAAGATATTTGTGCTAAACACCAACATGGTTTCATGTACTTGAATGAGCCCATTCTTTCTTAGCGAAAGTGTTGTCAAATTAGTTATTTATCATTTAATGTTAGGAAACTATCTATGTGAAGAGATAGCTCCTTGGCCTAGCTTTCTCAAATTCCAGTGTCATTTCCTATTAGATACAAGAAATAGACAATGTAAGAGATAGATATCAAACCATTAATCTTGAAATAAGCTGCATGAAGGTAATGTAGCTCAAATCATCAATGTTACAACAAAAAAGTATAATGTAGAATCTATTTTTACCTAAAACATAACCTCAAATTCATATATGGAGTTGGGGTTAGGTTTGAGTTCTGCTTTTAGCTTTTTATAGGAGCTACTTTTGGGATCCCACTTTGTATTGTTAGCTTTTATCTTTTTATAGGAGATACTTTTGGGATCCCACTTTGTATTGTTAGCTTTTAGCTTTTAGATATAATTATAAATGTCCCAACTCATCATAACAAGTAGGTTATCTCCCGTTTCTATCTAGATCCATCATAATAGATGAATACCTTATAAATTGAAGCAGGTATGACCTTGACAGTCATTGAAATACACAGTCTAAGAAAAATCACAAGATACTAGACTATCGATGAATTGGGGTTCGGATTCTGTTTGGCATTCTTTAGGACTCCATAATAATTGAACTGATACACCAAAAATGAGGAACGGAGAGGATAGGGACTCTACGAACAACAGATGAGAGACAAATTTGGCTTGTCCATCCAACAAATGGTCAGAGAGTCTCAATCCCATAAAAAATAAACCCCCCTACCACCACTTGAACACACATCAGTTTGGTAAAGTTCTTTCAGGATCATTTAGCAACTCTGCAAAATAATATTTAGGATTCACTGCATAGGCCAAAAGGTGTAATGAAGTAGCCATCCTGTTCCACCTTTTGGTCAATATGACTTTTACTTCTCTATAAAAGAATTCATTTGGGTCCTGCTCCTTGGCATTGATGACCACTCTTATCTTCTCTATCATGGAGTCAATGCCCTCAGACACCTCTCCCAAATTGGGCCTGTCTGTGTCAAACATACGTAGCAAATCCACAATTGGCTTAGTAAATGCCAAGAGGTATTCCACCTTATCCCACCATTCATCATCAACAACCAACCTCTTCACTACTTGTGCTCTTTTAGTTTGGGAGCCTCCATTGATTCCAAAGAGACTACATACCATTGATTGCAAATATTATTTCACCAGCATAAGCCTCATCAAGACTATGATGTGAGAGGCAAAACGAGTCTCCACAACATGCAAGTGACAAGATTTCAATAAATTTAAATTTAGAGTCATAAGATTTATGAAATAAGCTTTACAACTTTAAACTTTAAACTTTAGATTTTTGGTACCTTAAGAAGCTTCAACTTCGCAAATTCCTTGTAAATGCCTTGGTACATGTGGTGGTTTGTGATGAAGGCTTGCATTTTCTTTGCCTCCTCAAAAATAAGTCGCATCCACTCAATTTGAGTCCCCATCTTGCTCAATAATAGGTTCAATGAATGAACAACACAAGGGGTCCAAAAGATGTGTTGATATTTTCCTTCAACAATTAGGCCCGCTGCTCTGCACACTATTGCATTTTCTGTTATGACCTAGAGAACATTTTTTTCCTGCACAAATTCAATTGCTTCAATCAATATTTTAGCAATGAATTGAGCATCATTTTGTTTCCCGTCAAAATCCACTGCCTTAAAAAACATTGCCCCTTTAGGGCTTTGAGCAATCACATTGATCAAAGGCCTATTCCTTTGATCTTTCCATCCATCAGAAATGATGGAAACCCATGATAAGCACCATGAATGACGAATGGGGTTCAATGCACCCTCCAAACATAGCTTCTCACCTGTCAACAGTGTAGTGCGAATCTTCTCATAACCAAGGCCAATGTATCCTATTGAGGTTTTACTAACTTCTCTAATCATCTTTGTCCGGTAAAAAGATTGCACAAGGTTAAAAGGAAGGCCATTTGCATAAATGAACCGACCTATACCTTCATCCACTGTGCCTCAAGTATCATTATTAAAACTCTTTTCAAGTGGTCCCAAATTAGACCGCTTGAAGTTAGAACTTGAAGGACTACCAATTTCATGAGGGAAATTGAGTCTTTGATGAATATGCCCCCATTCTTGTAGGTTGTTTGAATTGAAAGGCAGTGTTTGACTCATTTTCTTTAGCATTTTCCCCATCCTATTCTTTCTTATATTTTGCTAATTTTTCTTTGCTAAAACCCTTTCTATCTTTTCCATCTGATTTAGGTGGATCAATGCATACTTGAATACCATTGTTATTTATCCCAAGAAAATGTGTGCTTTCACTCGGGTGTAGGATGCCTTGAATCCATTTTGACATTCACTACAAATCCATATTAGTGACCCCCCTCCTTGGATCTTCCCAGCAACAGTGACATACTTCCAAAGAGGAGACTTTGGATCATTTTTCTCTATAGGGTCAGATTCAATTTCCTGGTCCCCAATATTCACGGATGACGATTACATGATGGAGTATGCAAATGAATAGTAGCTTGTTAGTTGTAGCTATGTTGCTAGTACTATACCCTGTAGGACCAAAAAATATACAATATTACAAAGTGATCATCAATTATCAATATACTGCTAGTATCTACCATAGATGATAGAAGTCTGTATGCATAATCAGTTAAGTAGTCTGTATTATATATACATAATCAGTAGATAATATTATTATAATAATACTCATTGCTATTTCAGCTTTGTTGCATGTAAGTGCAAACAAAACAAATTGCTTTAAGAAAGTAAATTGATTAACTAAAGACTAAAGTAATCAGTTGACTACCTAAAATTTTAGAAAGGATAGATGAAATAAAGTTATAAAGTTATAAACTCAAAGCACTTGATATTTTTCATAAAATATACAAGAGGTGGATCTAATGAAAACTTTAAAAAGCTACCCACACAAAATACTTCCTATTGGTCTGGTGCTCTTATTATCACTTTATGTCATGATTTATGTGTAAGTTGTAACACTGTAATGTGCTTTCAGAACATAAAACACAGCTGAAGAAATCACCAAAACAAAAGGAGGAAAAAGAGAATAACAACTATAATTAGATAAAATTTTCATGAAGGCTATTTTGCATGAATTTTGAACAATGAAGGCTTATTCCCTTATTCAAAGAAAAAATTGTGCTATAGCTCAAAGACTCCTCACGGTTTTATTCTGCATGGAATAATTATTGGCATTTCCATGAATCACAAAAAAGGAAGATAGCAAAAGGCATAAATTAAAACTTCTGAAAGCTTTATCCATCAAATGGAAAAAATTTCTGGCAATAATGCTTATTCAGATATTTTCCTACGCAAGCAACCTATGGCACCACCCTCAAGCCACACATAGAAACAATCTCTATCACATGCACTGGTAACAAACACGAATTCCATCACGAGTATGCATTCAAAATCATAACCAAAACAACATTATAATGTGGAGACCAATGTTATCACTTTCCTGACGAGAGAGGGGAAATATTATTGGGTTCACATCATGGGAGGCACAACTCGCACCAAGGAGCATGAGACCACAAACCTCCACCATCGAAAGGCCAAATGAAATGATAACAAATGCTACACAATGCTTGAGGCATTATGCCCATGCTTCCCAAGGTGTAATAAATTCACCACCCTATCCACTATTATCACTTAAATCAAAACCCATGTTGCTAAGGTTCATGTCGTATGCACCATTTCATACCCGACAAAATCACATAAGTCTTAAAACCTCCAAACTTTAGGCCAATACAAAGTTTCGATGGAATATAGATTATGCCATAAACATAAACCCATAACCATATAGTTCAAAGCATATATTTTAATAATGGATAATCTTAGGGGTGCAATTTATCCCATGGGCTTTTTTTAGGGGGTTTTCTCCAAAAAATATATTGGCCATTTTGCATTTTTGAATCCTTGTTTTGCCCAATTTTGATGGGGTAAACTTTTTTCACCCTAAAAACCGCCAAATTATTATA
Organism: Pseudotsuga menziesii; assembly: GCA_001517045.1. Lineage (NCBI taxonomy): Eukaryota > Viridiplantae > Streptophyta > Pinopsida > Pinales > Pinaceae > Pseudotsuga > Pseudotsuga menziesii. The sequence goes on from LPNX010342050.1 coordinate 255,779, forward strand.
TAAATGATATAAAAACCTTGAAAATTAAAATATTTTTTGAAAAATATCGTCAAACATTTTAAAGTTCGTGTTTTAAGAATTGGGAAGATTCGCCTACATTTATACACTTATAAATAAGTAAGGTTCCTTAAAATCATCAATGCATTTAAGGTTTAAAACCTTAGCATATAAGTTATACAATTACGTTTATAAACAGGCATAAAAATAATCTCATAAACCCTATTACAACAGGACTTAGGTCTAGTTTAAGCATAGGACTTTGGTCCTCTTTTCACGCAGCTATGAACAAGAATAGTGTAGTCTATATGTAGTTGTTGTAGACGTAGGATGTTTTATTGCCACAATCATAGGTAAAGTTGACCGACAAATTAACTTGCACAAGATAATAGCATCATGCATTAGTTCATGACGAACTAAGTAAACCCCTTAGCAGTAGGAATCCTTACCTTTCTAAGTGGTCCCTCAAGGGATAAAACCCCGCCACTCCACCTCTTGACATATATACTTAATTCACCCTCTTATTAAATAAATCATAAATGAATTTAAAGACATGTAAAGTAAAATTAAAACATAACATAAACACAAGCATCGACAAATGTCTGTGACTAATAGACAGGAAAAGTAAACGTACAAACATATCAAAGTAATAGAACAACATCAAGTAAAACATCATCATTAGACATGAGAACACATAGAAGAAAATATAGGACACTTAGGTTCAGTATACAACCAAGTTTTATTCCATAGAATTTTTAAACGATGTCCTTGAATTTAGTATTTTATTATCCTACGAACTTTAGTTATTTATTTATGAATTCTAGGGACATTAGATGCTCATATAATACTTGAGAATCCCATTCCTCTATCATGTATCTAATTGGCATGGAAATCTAAGATGCATAGGCATCTATAGCTCCCAAGTTAACCTTATGTCTTCCACCACCCCGACCAGAGCTAACTCTCCTCAAAGAGTCGCGTTGTCGTGGAATTTTCACACACATTTCACCTCATAGGTTAGTGGAGGAGAAGAAGACTAACATGACCACAAAGAGTATCGGGCCAAATATCTCGAGGTTGATAGGATGTGTAATTCAAATTGTTGGCTAGGTTAAAAATCGAACCAACACACGCAAGTATTAACTCACCTGTTCTACAATTGCTATTTTGACTAGACATCCCAAATGCTTGTGGGGTTGGCTGGATGCTCATCACCCTAGGAATTTAAAACCTCTATTCTTCCTTCCACTTTGTTTCTTGCTCCTCTTCCATGTGTCCCTTGCGACAAGTAGTCGATTTGGTCTATGCATGTGTCAGCTGCATCCAGGGCTCTCTCAATTCATTATTATATGTACATGTGTCAACATCCTTTTAAAATTTCAATGCACAAATTATGCGCTTGTATTGGTCCCTAATATCCTGGCATTGTGGGGAAGTCTACCACATTGTTTGTTAGTAATAATATAAGAAACTAGGACCATTCTCTTTCACACCTTAAATATCATATGATGCACAACATAATAAAATGTTGGGTTCATGAGAAGCTCCACGCACTAAGAAGAAGCTCGATAGTTGTAATTTTACATTGGGACTAATGTCTACATAACAATATAAAAAAATAGCAATTTTGAAAATGGTATCTTCCGAAACATACAAACAAAAAAATATGTTATTTTGAAAAATTAATGTTTACAAATTTGAGTCCTTTAACTTATTTTCAAACACCTAAAAAAAGAATAAATCAATACTTGTCTACCCACACAGAAAAAAGAAAAAAAAACATAAACAAGCAAAGTATGAGTGCTATGTTATTATTATTATTGTTTGTTATTATTTAATTTTATTCAATTTTTTAGCATTTTTTCTATTGGCTAAGTTACAATTAACCACGAGCATCTTGGTATCCATGGGATTTGAAAGGACAACCTTTTTTCTGAGGGGTGTCTTAACCATACCTCGTCACCAACTATTCTACATCTCACGGATGAAAATATTCTTTAAATTTTGAATTTAAAATAAAATAAAATTCCAAAAAATTATTTTAATATTTAATATAGTATATAAATTCATAAAAACATCACAAATTTAATTAATCTTTTAATTTATGATTTTAGGACAATCATCTTGTATATTTCAACATATAGATCCATCTTAATTATGGCTCTACCAAGCTCCGAGAGGGCTCTTGAGGTCTCTCTAGGTGCAAACCCTTTTTAATTTACAAAAATGTCTAATAAGTATTCCTTCTTGGGAGGCAAATGACCAACTTGCTTAAGTAATTTCAAAATAGGGTAAATAGGAGTAGAAGAATGAGAATGAGCTGAGTAACATTAATAATCATATAATAAAATAGTTTTCCAAAAATTGATTTACTTGTCTTTCTTTAAAACTATTAATGAACATTAAGAATAATTAATGAGTAAAATAATCCATATAAAATTTTAAAATCTAGATTTATTGGAATTTGAAAAACATTTTACCATCAAATGAAGATTTTAAACATTTATCCAAATGTTTTTTAGAAATGACTTGTTTTTCTTTATAACTAAAAATGAACATTTACATGTTAGGGTTAACCTTGACTTGGGAATGACTACGGATATAAGTGGTTTAAGGCACATGGTTTTAGTGACCCAAGGTTTCTTGCTAGTTGTATTTGCATTTAAAGAACCTTATAAAAATGGTTGTAATATTTCATTGTAATAGCTATAATTCTATAATTTATTTTCTATTACATATTTTATTCCTACCATTATTTGTCCTTAGGTTTCAAGTCAACCAAAATTTTGAATTGAAATTTGATATGTAATTACATAAATGTGTTTTATAATTTTGCTAATTTTAAATTAAATTTTATATGTTCTTGGTTTTATAATTTTTCTTTTTACTAATTAAGTCAATTGAATTTTACTACTAATATTTGTAAGATTGTGAGTATTTCCATAATATGGTTGTATATTTATATGACTATAATATTTTTTATTTTTTATTTTTTTAGTTATAAGCATACATGTTTATTGAGCCTACATGTGCCATGTCATCATTACACACTGGACACATCTCACCCATTTGAGGTGTAGACGCAAAAACCTGTATATTTCAGCATAAACTATAAAACCTTTGTATGTTCTTAAAACTTACAATGGATCATTAAACATAGTAAGTTGATATTGAAATTATTGTATTTAAATAGAATTATTGTCATTAAAATTATGATAAATGTTATTATTAATGTTATAATAGATATGATTTATAATTTTCAGCTCTGCTTCCATTCACAAGACGCCCTCTTTGTTGATTACCAATAGCAGGTGAAATGAGCTTGACTTACTCGATTGCCACCATGGATTCTTTCCATATATGTAGCCATAAATCGAACAAAAATCACGAAATTAAATCTATTTAATTAACAATACCGAGTTAATCAAGCCAAGCCTTGCGTGGAGTGTCGTCAATAGTAATATCCAGTGAATCGATGTCACACCCTAATAGAAGAATATACAACTCAAACCCTGAGTCGACAAGTAAAACCCTAATAGATGAATAAATAGGCCAAACCCTAATAGAGAAATAATCCTTCTTTCTCTCATGGGAATGTGAATAAATCATGGAAAACGAAAACAAAAGAAAATGGAACATTAAATCTACTCTCAAACAAGTGAAAGTGATGGGCTGCGCTTCTTATCACGTAAGATGTCTTTAAGAGATTTCAAAATCCAAAAAGAGTTGAAATCCAAACATCTTAGAACACTCGGTTTGTTTGACATCCCAAAGTTGCTTATGTCTGTTTTGGCCTATAAAACACTTACCAACTAGATTACAGTCTCAAAAAAGCATGTGACTTTCAGAGAGTGGATAGACACTCGTTGGTGTTATTCAGCAGATCCATGAATTTTGAGGGAGATCAGAATAGGTTCATGGAGAAAACGAACGAGTCGAAGCTATTTAGATTGGATCACATTCAACACTACATTATCTTTAGCCATGATCACCACCTAATAAATGAATTACGAGAAACCCGTGTCAATAAGGAAGGCCATAGCGTGGTGCAATAATTCGAAGGTTCATAGCATGGTGCAGAATTAGAAGGTTCTAGTAAGAAGGACACAAACTCCGTCTAGGGTTTCAGGGGTCGTGTCTTTCCTTGCTGCTATTTCTTAAGAAATTTATACAATTCTAAGGCATTGGGAGGCCATCAAAATAAATATAAGAAGGAGCTCACTACTAAAAAACCAAATTTCATTCTGCATTTGGCAAATAATTGCCTTGATTAGTAACTTATTCATTCTATCATTCTATGTTTGCTCCCAATAGAAAACATCTTCATAATTTCGTCGAGTTGCAGAGAGAATACCCATCAAATAATCAACCTCACTTTGATCAGTCATCACACAAATTTTCTGCGGAATCGATGTCAAGCTCATAAAAAAGGCTATAAAAAGGGGCCAACAATGAAATCGGATTAGCGTCAAGCTCATTAACTTTTGTGAATAGGGCCAGAAATGAGTTCTTTGCTTTACCGTCAGAAACGAAGATCCTCGAGAGCATAATGCAATGCCTCCTCATTAAGAAGATCTTGTGCTTGACTTGTCTTAAATCTTTGATGCATTGAAAATTTTAGATGGTTTGGTTGCATTTTGAAAACATTCTCACTTGTTTGTTTCTATTCAAATTTTAAGCTTGCATTCCATTATGCAGACTCGCCATGAAGTCTGTACAGTGCACTTTCTAGTCAGCTTCTTTAAGTGTGTTTACAATCAACTCAATTCATAAATTTATGTCTTCTCTTTATAGTTTATGGGCAGTGCATATATTTTTCGCTTAGATAAATATAAATACACTCCCTATAACCTATCAAGGAGAAAAAATATATGCAGATGTCAATCTAGGTCTACCAAGTTTACCAACTGAACTGATTATATCATATCAAAAAATATTGTTATGAAGTGCACTGATTATATTAGAATAATATAGACGAAGTGCACTGTACATATTTCAGGAGCACTCTACGTAATGGAATGCAAGCTAACCTGGAAATGGGGTGGTCTCTATTAGTCCAGAAAAACACGAACGACCTGACTTAACCAGTCACCCCCATCATTCTCTACATAATATTTCTATTTATGTTAAAAATCTAAATATGACCTGATTAATTAATACATGTCTATAATGTATTATATTTAGATTAATACCATACCAATACCCTGAACGAATAATGACACATAAAACCAGAATATATCATACCCAGAAGCTAGAAATTCGATTATGCAACTAACCCCAAGAAGCTCAATCCTACGAGAAACCAAATGGGTATTTCAAAAACCCTAAAAATACGAAAAATTTATAATCTTCCAATTTCTTTGCATTGTTAACAACTAGGGCTTGTGTAATTTTTGCGGTCATTTCTGAATACATGAATTTTGAATAATAATTTTAAAAACAAAAATATTGTAAGAAATCAGACCTGAGTAGAAACAAGAACACCCATGGTTGCAGGCACAGCACGGAGAGCTTTAAGGGCATCCAAACAGCGTTGTTCCTCTGCTTCATCGGTAATGGCTTTTTCCGCGGCCTTCTTCACCTTCTCAAAGAGCTCCATGATCTCCTTTTCCATGGCCTTAGAAGACCCCATTGCTCTGCTTCTACTGCTCTCGCTATTTCCTAAACCAAACCCTTAAACAACCTCAATATCAAAACCTTGCCGACCCTCAGAGACCAAAATATATCGCGGTATTTACAGTGCAAAGAGAGGATGGGCACAAAGGCTTGACATAAGCTTTGCCCTGGAAGAAGAAAGCCAAAAACCAAGAAATCTTCGATCGTACGATCAGACTGCATGAACCCCTTCTAAGAAATCTAGTTGGGTGAAAGCCTGGTTATTTATTATATGGTCAAAAATTTTAATCGTATTATCCATAAATCCTGGGCAAAATGCCAATTTTTCATACTATTATCCATAAATCTGGCGAACAATCTTCATTTCTCCTCCCAATCGGAAAAAATTGGGCGAATTTGGGCAAATATCTCTTCGTAGATGGAAAAATTCAGGTGCATGTGGGCAAAAATAAATAATTTAGTGCGCTAATATTCTTTTTCTATATTTTCTCTAAATCAGGATGAATGCGATTTACCTTGGCATAGCTATATACAAAATAAATAATGGGCGAATATATTAAATAAAATAATAACATTTTAATATAAAAATTCGCCCACTTTTTTTTTCGGTAACCCTTAAAATTCACCATTGGGCTTTAATTCGCCCCTAAAATCATCCCTGTATGGGGTCAGAGTTATGCTGCCCATAGACCCTAAAAAAGCACCCCCAATACGGTTTGCAAGGCCTTTAGCCATGAGTTTCCCAGAGGCAATTTCTGTTATCTCAACATCATTTGGGCTGAAAAAAACTCTCTTAGGCTCTCCTGTATGTGTCATTTGATAGACACTAAGGAGATTTGATGCCAGAGATGGTACATACAAAACATTTGAAAAAATCCATTTTCAAGATCAACAGTACCTTGTCCTTATGAAATAATGGTGGAGTCATCTCCCATGTGGATGGGGATAGATTTGTTGGTCTCCAAGGATGAAAAGGAGTCTCTTTAAGCCATCCCGTGGTTTGAAGCTCCAGAATCAATCAAGAGTGCTTTGGACTTCGAAGTGCATGCCATGAGGGCATAACCTTTTTCATGATATGGTTCCTGATCTTGCTAATCTCTCCTCTGGAAGCTCTTTGGAAGATTGATGTGATTCCTCTCAAGGAGAGAGGTTGCTTCATCAAGCTTCTTTTTCATGTAGGCATGTTCAGGGTGGAAGCCCTTCCCGCAATAAGAACACTTGACTTTTTCCTTGCCATTGTGCCCTTTTCCTTTGTTCTTCCTTGAGCTGGAAGACTCATCATGCTGCTGATTTTCAACTCTAGGCTTACGAGCATCAAATTTAGTTTTTTGATTATTTTGCTACTTTCCTTTACCCTTCAGATCTTTGGGCCCCGAGACATGGAGGGATTGATCACGGGAAGATCGGATGATCCCCATATGGACAAGCTTATCATGTTCACTTGTTAGGGACTCAATGAAGGCATTGAGTGTAGGCATCTTCCATCTAGGGGTTATGAGCTTCCTCACACGAAATGTAGAAACAAAAACTGAATAATCAACCGCAATTTTGGAGATTATGGTGAGGATGAGCTGATCATCCTCCTTCTCCACTTTACATTGCTTCAAGAGTAAAACAATATGCTTGAACTTTGTGAAGAAATCATTCAAAGTCTCGAAATTGGAGGGTTGGAGAGACATGAGTTCATTTTCGAGATGGTAAACCCTCAAGTCATCATGCTTTCCATATAGATTCTCCAATTTGTTCCATATTTCTTCCAGACTCTTCAGTCCCGCAAGATGGAAGAGAAGGTCTCGAGAAATAGAGAGGCACAAGAAACCAAAGGCTTCATCCTTCTTGTTCAAGAATATTGATTTTTCTATGGCAGATCCAGGCTCATCTTCAGTGTCCATGGTGACTCTAAAAAGTCCTCTGGACTGCAGCTGAATCTCCATATCACCTTTCCATGAGTGGAAATTGTATGGAGTCAAGAGATCTACTAACGAGGCCATCTGGATGTGTTGGAGCGAATGCTTCACCTGTAGAAACCTAAAAATAAAAACAGAAAGGGCAATGTAAGGTCGGACAGCCTGAACATTTTAGGTTTTCATCACACCCATCATAGTCAATCAAGCAAGCTTGATCAACAAGTTCTTTACTTGGGGTATTAAGTGGTAAGCCTTGGCTTTTGGTACAGTGCTGGATTTTTGAGCTATTGCTCAAATTTCATACAAAAAACTATTAAAAAGCTTGTTTTTGATAGATAGAGCTTCATCCTGCCATAAGCTCTGATACCATATTAATATTGTATATTGATCCAGGAACAAAGCATCAATCTCATCAAAGATTAATCAACAAATAAATCATGAAATGGTGTAATCGATCTACAAGAATAGTAGCCACTCTATATTCACATGCAGAATGAATGATTACAATTACAATGTCATGCTACAAGCATGAATGAAGAGACAATTCGAATTCCTTAGGAGGTCATTTGAATTGAATGAGTGAGTCTAGCTTAACTGACTGTAAGCCATGGTCCACACTCAGTTAATCACTGATCCAAACCCTAATTGACTCAACTAACCCTAAATGAAGTCGAAGTGCAATAAATGACTGAGGCTCAACTGAAAGAGATCAGCCACATGTCACAGCTCACCAACCATTAAGAGGCAATGCTACACTAACTCCAATGAACCCCAATGAGGTTAACTGAAGTTGAAATGCACATCATAAGTTGGTGGAGGCACCCATGTTGACTCTAGTTCATTAAATAATCATTAAATAATATACTTAATTAGAGGAGACACCTTAAATGACCTATTTAACTGATTGTAACCACCAGTTAGCAATTAGGTGCATTAATATCACTCAGATCACCCTCGGAGTGCTCTAGTTAGCCTCCTTGACTGAAGGTAGGCATGGGTCAGACTAGATGATGAAATTTAATGCTCAACTGATGTCAATTAATGTCAATAATACTTAGGATAGTGGTTTAACTAGGCCAATTTGACCAAAAAAGAGTGTGTATGGTGGTAAATGTCTCCAACACATTTCGGGGATGAGGCAGTGATTGTAATACTATCCCCCTCTTCGCTTGGCGAACTTGTTCACCGGCTAGCAGAAACTCCTGCATTGTTGCAGAATTTTGAATTCTTCTTCCAAACCAAGCTCTTCCACTTTGAGGAAGGCCCATGACCTCTACTACAATCTCCTCAGTAACTTCTATATGTAAACCCCTAACCTATGAATGGGTTTCTGTGAGATTCAAAGTGAACTACAAAACTATTTCTCAGTGAAAACCACTTAATCATTGGAAAAACTCACTCCAACCAGCAGTTGTGAAGATGGAAAAAACCTCAACATTTCTGTGCAATTCCTGCATGTTTATGGGTTCTTGTCTGTCTGGGATACCCATCGTTCCTTTCCTTGAGTGCTGGTATCAGTTCAACAATTTACAAACCCAGTAATGGAGGTTACAGTGCAAGGTCATGCACGAAGAAATGATTTGGGGGTTGAGCAAACTAGGAAAGTTATGACACTCATAAGCAGGGAATCATTGGTAATATTTGGCCCCAAATTACGAAAAATTTGATGGCCATAAGATAAGCTTGAGTACCCATAAGATCCTGCGGATGGATAGTTAACGAAGCATGGGTATAATGACAGGTATAAAATGGCGGGCATGATTAATTGTCAAATCTACTTAATGCTTAATCATGTAAATAATCAGAACCGTACCTTAGCAATTATCTGATGATCCATCACTTCTAAAGATAATATAGTGTGTCAAATGCTGCCATCAATTTTAAATATAATTGCGCGCATGTTGCAATGATGTTCCTTTCAGCGAGCCAAAATTGTATTTTTAGCCTTGACGGAAACATAATTGAAGTCGTGAGGTGAGTCAAAATCCACAAAATCATGGGAGGCAAAAATCTTGAACAAATATGGAGGAGTCGCAGCCCTTCTGTGGATAAATTTGGAGGATTCATTGCAGCAAAAAATAGGAAAATTTTGCTAAAATTGGCGGAGTAGTAGCCGTGAAAAACAGGAAAAATAATCAAGTTTTATAGAGTCACAGCTACATGAAACAGAAAACTAGACAAATTTTACGGAGTCATAGCTTCCCAGAACGTGAAAATAGGTAGTTTTTACGGAGTCGCAAGTGTGTGGAATGCGAAAAAATAGGCAATTTTTACGGATTTGCTATGTGGAAGGGGAAAAATAGGTAGTTTTTACGGAGTCACAGCTACGCGAAAAAGAAAAATAGGCAGTTTTTATGGAGTCGCAGCCATGCAGAGCAGAAAAATGGGTCAGTTTTACAGATTCGCAACTGCACAGAACAGGAAAATAGGTAGTTTTTACAGAATCGCAGCTGCACGGAACGGAAAAATGGGTCAGTCTTACCGAGCTGCAAGTCTGCATTTGATGAATCCAACAGTACAGCCTATTGTCTGCCTCCTGAAGAAGCCCGCCGGGAAAATTATTTCTGGAGCAGTAAAAGTCCTAACCAAAACGCTTTCAACCAGGCATACCAATTCTGGTCTAAATGATAATTTTAAGGGTTTAAATTGTAATTTTAAGGATTTTAGTTCTTTTAAAATCATAGATTTAGTTTAATACAGTTAAATAAAATTATTGAAATTTCAAAATGGTGAAACTCACACTTTATCACAAAAAATTTGACTTCTTTTTATCAAAAATGATTGGTTAAAAGCCATGCATTTTAGTTTTCTTCTATCCTACTCAAATTACTAGGTCCCATTCATTAAAAACCCTAACCCTAATGTGCAAGGTAACAGGTGATAATTGAGAACCCTGATTTGCATGATAGCAACCAATTAGAAAGAAACCTAGAGACTAACGGTTTCATGTGTTATCTTCTACTCATATCGAAATGTTGTATGATTGTAATTGCAGATACAAATGAGAGTAGATGATTTGTGCTCTTACTCCTGGAATTTCTGGTACATGAGAATGAAATTTTATTGGTGGTGCATGTGTAAGAAAACATGGAAAATGATAAGATAATGAATTTTTACTCTTGCTACATGCATTAGAAAACTAGGAAAATTCAATATAATTATAGATATGAATGTTGCAGGAAGAGAAGAATTACTGGGTGAACTGTGATTGATACTGGCGTCGGCTTAATCAAATATGACCATATTTCCACCGTGATGCGATCTCTCAGCAAATTGAAGATCGATACATTGGGGAGGTCAAGAAATAAGTTGAATTATATTGAGATTATGATATTTTAAACCAGCATAGATCTAAATCCTACGCTCTATCAAGGGCGGAGAGGGATCAAATCTCTTCTTAGATATCCATTGATTTGATTCAAACAAAAAGAAACATCTTTTTATTTAAGGTCCAAATATAATATTTTTATTATTAATAGTTAATATTATTTATGGTCGACATATAATATTTATTATTATTTTTTATTTTATTAGTAACTAACATTACAAAATTTCCCCATACATCGCTTTAAAACCACATGCAAGGCCATCCTAAACCATGTACAATAAAACCATGGGTTGTTTAGAAGGCCTTGCACATGGTTTTAAAACCATGTCTAAGGTCAACATTTTTATGAGGATAATTCAATTTTTTATTTTTTATTATTTTGTTAGGTAGGAAAATGACAACATCTCCCCCATATTGTGTTTTTTTCGTGACCCACAATTTTTTTACCAATAATTAAATTTTTACTTTTTTATTGTTTTGTTAGGTAGGAAGATTACAACATATCCTCCATATTCGGTTGTTATTTTTTCCGACATTTATTTTGGCCTATAATTAAAAAATTTACTTTTTATTAATAAAAATAGCGTTACGTAACGTTACATAATCCCCCATACTGGGCTGTAGAGGCGCCTCTCGGCGCAAAGAAGACTGAAGTTATCTTTTACATAAAAGTTCAATAATCTTGTGATTAACAACTTCATTTTGTAAAGCCCACGCCTCATGAACATCTGGCACTTCAAGAAATACTCTAGACGACTTTTCGTGAGCTTTCTTAGGCTCTTAATAATATAATATCCTATAAGAGGGGATTTCTAGGTTTTTATTATTATCTCCTATGAGAGGGAGGAAATTATGTGATAAGTGTGTCTAGAGTTTGTTTACGTTTATCCATGTAGAAAGGTTTTTCTTGTTTGCATGTAGTTTTTAGTTTTAATTTGATTAAATGAACTTTGTTAAACATAAGGCCAAGGGGAATTGTTATGGTTAAGTTTGAAATTAATTTTATTTTTTTTAAGTAAAATTTAATTAGGTGAGTTGCACTTTTGTCACTGGTTAAGTTACTATCAACTAGGGGTATCAAAGCAAGGATCACATATGGATTATTTGGTATCCCAATCCTTAACATGGTTTGATTTTTTGGTATCCTTGGGAGATTTGAAATGACAACCTTTTATCTTAAGAGGTGTTTTAACCATATCCTAGTTGTCACCCATATGGAGTTTTAAATTAATTAAATTCAATTTTGTTTATGAATTTCACTTAAATTCATTGATAATAAACATAAAGTAAAAATATACAATGTTAACTCCAACAAAAGAAAACATAAAATAAAAAATATTGTCTACTATTGTATAGATGTTCACATGTACATTGGGGAGGCGATGGATTAGCAGTGTTGAATGATGGCTATCCATAGAGTGGTTCCTAGATATAAGCTCAAGAGATCAAGTTGAACCATAATCTTGAGTTGATATGGGTGAGAATTCCTTATAATATGATGGAATGGATACATCATGTTTTATTTTATCCTAACCTAGTTGAGGGTTTGAGAGTTGGTTGGACTTTTTCTTTAGATTCATCTACTAAGTTCTTTTTCCTCCTTCACTTTTACCATCTACTTTAGTCTTAGAATGGCCTCCACCATCTCTTATTCTATTAGAAAGCCAATTGCAATCCCTTCCTCCCATGAAATTCATCACCATCTCCCGTAATAGTAAACTAACCACCATCTCATCTAGATGTATACTAACCACCACCTCCCCCTCACATGGTACATTAGAAACAATTATATGGTAGAATTAAGTATGCCTTAGCATCATGGATTTAGGTATAGTGGTAGAGCTAACTTATAACAATTTTACACACACATATAAACCAAGGGGATAGCTTTATTGGTTGACTAACCATAAATCTGAGAGAAAAAATTGTGTTGTATGTTATAACCATCATAGATCCAAATCCTAAGATCTATCAAGTCCCTAGAGGGATCAAATATTTCGAGGTGAAAGCCTCTACGAGCTTTGGTGTGTCCTATATATACCCATTGATTTGATTATAACTAAAAGAAACATCTTTTTATTTAAGGTGAACATATAACATTTTTATTATTAGTAATTAATATAATTTATGGCCAACATTTAATATTTTTCATTATTTTTTATTTTGTGAAGAACAAACATTACAACATCTTCCCCATACATGGTTTTAAAACCATGTCCAAGGGCCTCCTAAAACCATGGGTTGTTTAGGAGGCTTCAAACATGTGCAATAAAACCATGTGTTGTTTAGAAGGCCTTGCACATGGTTTTAAACCATTTGCAAGGCCCTCATAAACCATGTATAATAAAACCATAAGTTGTTTAGGAGCCCTTGAACATGCTTTTAAAACCATGTGTAAGGCCAACATTCTTTTTAGTTTTTTTTACATATAAGTAAATATTTAATTCTTTATTGTTTTTTAGGTATGAAGAAATCTTACAAGATCTCCCTCATACTAGACTGTAGAATAGCGATCCCATAACAACAATTTATCTATTTTTAAAAAGAAAATAAGGCATATCAATCATTAAATTTGAGATGACATATATAATATTTAACTCTAATTATAATCCTTTAATAATATTACATAATTTTTAACCATTTTTAAAATCAAAAATTTGCCATAGGAGAAGATACAATATTAATTATACATAATTACAAACCTTATTCAATGATTAATTTAAATTTTTGTTTAATATATTAAATCTTTTAATTTATCATTTTGAATAACTTTTCATCAATTTTGATCAAATTAAAATTGGTATAGTTTAATATAATAAAATAACAATTCATCTAATTGTATATAGTAATAACATGTGCATATAAATCATCACACTAATTCTAATCAAGATTTATCTATTGATTAAATATTTTATTAAATAATGGAAATAATTTTAAATTTTTATATGATATACACAATGAAATTTTGAAAAAAGTACCTTACTAATGTTAATGATAAGAGTTACTAATAAAAATTTATAATCACATTTTAATAATTTTAGAAATAACATTGTCTAATTAAAACATCTATTAAATCATGAAAATAAATTTAAATTACTATAATAATAATAAAAAGATATTTAAAAAAAAAACTCTAGGGTGATGGAGGAAGTTGCTGGACTTTTTAGATGCAATTGGATTTCTACAAAACCTACTCACATTATGGAAATCAATAATGTTCTTAAGTTAAGAACTAGGTTCAACAAACCCCAAACCTTTGAACCTGCTTGACATGCATGCGAGGTGAAGACACCACACACATTCTTGGGCATATAAATAGCACAAGTGATTTGTAATTCATGACATGAAAAATGTGTATGCATGATTTGTAAGGCATGGATTACAAATTGCATGCATGATTTAAAATCTATTTTCCCTTCCTTAACCATATCCAAGGCACTAAAACACAAAGATATTGCTCACAACCTCATAATAAAATGGATATCACAATTTAGAGACCAAGGATAATCTCAATAAGTTATGTGGGATGTTGTGAGGTAGAGTTCATGACCTTTAATATCTATAAGTTTCCATTATATCCCAAGGCATAGGTTTTCTCCCTCTATAATGTCTAGTTCCCTTAGACTGATAGGTAGTGTTAAAATCCTCGTAATGGTGCATGTATACTCATTCAAAGAAAAAGATACCCTCAAGAAGTCATATGTAATGCTTCAAGGTGTCATTTTTCATGTTGGACAATTGGAAGCTTCTTTTAAAACATAGGGCTTAATTTTACTCCACCAACTATGTTTAGGGCCTTGATATCCATAGCTAAAGTTATCCTTGATATTCCATTTGATGTATCAATGATACCTTCAAGGTTTCATGTGTTCTTTTTTCAGTACATTTTCCTTGTCTCGAGATGCATAGAAGCTTCCTTTAGTGTTTAATTCCTAGAACTATCCTTTAGTGCCTAAGGCCCAAGATGTTTCCCCTTACAATGCCCAATGACCCAAGACCAATACTTAGTGCTAAAAATGTATCCACTTAGAGGAAACATATACGTAAGAGATATTTTGTAGTTTTTTACCACATTAGTTTGAGTTGTAAGTCATAATGCTTGAGTCATCAAAGATAACTTTATAACACAATTTCTAAGCTTCCTCTACAAACCATGGCTAACACCTCAACACCCACACCTAGTGATAAAAAAATTCCTAGTCACTCCCATATACCCATTTGGAATCAAGGATACACTCAAGAGATCATCTGTGGTGTTTCAAGGTGATGTTATTAGTCTTATATACTTAGCATCTTCCTTTAGGTCCTAAGGAATTATTTTTCCTTCACCAACCTTGTATATGGCCCCATGACTGATATTGATTGCTCAAAACATTTTAATGGATCCCATGTCATACCCTAGATTTCAAATATCTAAAAGAGAGGTCATATGTGGTGGTTTGAAGCTCATTCATGACATTCAAGCCTCAGAATTTATATTTAGGGCCTAATGCTAAAGTTCCCTCCCTTGACCATGGAAAGGAACTAAGAATCATACTTAGTGCAAAAAACCTAAAACGATACCCATATCTTGACTTATAGGAAAATGATGCCTCAAGAGGTCAAGTGTGATGCCTTGAGGAATTGTTCTTAAAGTTGGATGCTTAGAACCTACATAAGTATTGAGTCTTATATTCCTTTGTTAATCATATCCAGGGACTCATAACCTGTCATTAGTGCTCAAATACTTATAATGTTTTGTGATAGTCACTCAAATGTTTAATATCCAATAAAAAGGGAGTGACATGTGGTGTCTTAAGGAATTCTTCATGGACCATGATATTTGGTAGCTAACATTTAGAGCTAATTCCCACATTTCATTAGGTAGACTTTGACTAGGCCTCAACATCAACACCTAGTTTTCAAAAAATTATATGGTGGCAATATGCACACTCATAGGTGAAGGATCCGTTTGGGAGATCAGTTGTGTTTGTTCAAGGGACTATTATTGTATTTAGGTGAACAAAATATTACTTTAGGGCCTAAAACCAAATATTCCTCACTTAATCATGTCGACGCCCTACAAACCATATACATTTTTCTTTAAAAGTAAAAATGGTGCTCATATTGCCACTTAGAGGATAAATATGCCATCAGGAGGTCTTGTGTTTCATTTCAAGTCTTTTTTCTTTGCCATTTTTTCCTATCATCTTCATGTTTAGGACCTAATTCTCAACCTTTTACCCTCAACCATGTCAAGATCACTAAGACCCATACCTACTTCTCAAAAAATCATATTATTGTAAATATCTCCACTCAAAGGAAAACAATATCATGAAAAGATCATGTGTGTAATATTGGAAAGTCATTCTTGAACTTGGGTGTTTATAATCTTACTTTAGGAAATAAGTCTAAGTTTTCCTCCCTCAACCATATCTAAGGCATAGACACTCATACATAGTATCCAAAACATTATAGTGGCACTTGTTTCATGACTTAGAGGTAAGGATAACCTTGAGAGGTCTTATCTAGTGGTTTTAGGTTCTATACATGATCATGGAAACATAAAATATTCCTTTAGGAGTAATGTCTTGATATTTCCTCCCTTGACCATGTCAATTTCCTCAAGAGATAAATCTAGTGATAAAAATATCCCTATGGCCCTACCATATCCTCATTTAGAAAATAAGGATACACTTAAGAGGTTCTAAGTGGTAGTTTGAATAGAATCACTATGCTTAAATACTATAAACTTGGAGTGCTACAAATTTAGACAACTAGATGTGGAAGCTCTAGTCCCCATGTAATTTCTCAACATGACCATAATTATGAGAGGTGAATGTAAAACAATTATCATGCAATAACCTCATTCGCTTCCCAACTCATTACCTCATGTGGATCCCTACCTTCATGGTGATACTAATCTTTGTCATGTCATTGAATGTTTCGCTAAAAAGTTTGTAGCTTGCATAATGATCTTCATGTATTCCATTATCCTTCACCTATGGAACCAATAGGTTCACCTTGATAATCCTAATCTTTCCCTTCCCTCATTTTCAACTATGTCAAATAAGGGTTGAGAGTCCTAACTCCAAACATTCATTATAATTCACTGATACTAGAAAGAGATGCACATTGGTACATTTGGGCGATGTCAAATTTTATCCTTATCACATTTGGGAGATGGAAAGCAGGCGTCTCAAGCCCTAAGTTTGGAGTAGCAAAAAGGTATGGGTCATTTTCGATTTTGTTGTGTGAGCTATGTTCAGCTCTCTGGTCTGCACTATGGCATGAAGTTTGGATTCTCGAAGAAATTTGAATGTATGTCCTTCGATATGGTTTTGTTGCACATGTTTTGTGGTTTTAGTTGGGAGGTTTAGCATACTCATCATCTATGTTCTGGTTTGTTGTAGGTCATAGGGTCCTTACAGCGTGGGTCGTGGGTCTTCAAGGTGGCCAACACATTACCCTGTATCGGTAATCCCTACTATAAACAAGTGGGTGCTGTGATAGATTTTGAACATCATCGTTAGATAAATTAAAACATTTCCATTCCTAAATGTTTGTGTACTTTAAAAAAAATAAGATATTATAAAAAATAATAAAACATTATAAAAAAATAGCATGCTGACACAAATTAGATTCTCAATGTTTACACTATAAAAATGGGTTTATACCTTGAGAGATTTGATCCCTCTCAGCGCTTGGTATATCACCTTTTAAGATGGATCTATGTTGGTATGTAAATTTATCAAACTATGAATCCAAATTTTATCTATTATAGTCCACAAATGATTAGTTTTAAATATCAAAATATTAGTTATAAATATTTCATTTATCAATTAAATAACTAGCACACCCACTTAACTTATGTTCAGTGAACACCGATAGGCCACAAATTAAGTGCCATAATGAAGTTATATGTTACTTGTTTTTAACATTAGCTAAGAGTTATCCATGCATCAAGTCCTAGTTATCGATGCATAAGCTACTAGTTATTTTAATATTTTGTTTTTTACAATTACTAATTTTGAATCTTGAATGAATTCCATAAAATCAATAAGGACAGTACATTTGTCTCATCCTTATGCAATCTAGAAAAAACATAGTTGCTAGTCCACCCCAAATTCTAAGAAATAAACACCTAATAGTGTAAATATTCAATAATTCTAGATTCTTCTTCATTTATCTTTCACATCATCAAAGGTATTACCATCAAAGGAATATAATTTGAATTTCAAAACATATAAAAGGTAATATCTGCACACCATGAAGTTATATAAATATTTTAATTAATATATTCTAAAAACAAATATTGTATAAATATTTTAATTTATATATCCTAAAAAATATATATTAAGTAGTTTGAAAAAACATATCAAAATACTCATATTTTTTTAAGTTTTGTGAATCTTTCATTTTTATATCTTAGTAAACCAAATACTAACAAGATGAAAAATAATGCTGGAGTAAAAGATTACCAAGTGCTAAAATGCCATAAAACAAAGAGAATGAGTTAGCTTCAACCATACATTATTTCTCAATGGAAAAGCTTGTATGCAAATGTTGTCACCTAGAAGAATGTAACTCTAATGGTAGCTAGAACTCTTATTGAACTGATGCATTTCTTTCCTTGTTGCGTGTAGGTGCACTTAACGATGTAAAATGGACTATGATGGTGAAACAAAAGACATACTTCATAGGTTCAACTATCTCACATCTTGGATGACAAACAAACTTATCGCCCTCACTTAGTGATTATTATTACGGTTGTTAGCACTACTGTTTACACAAGGTTGGGTTTAATTATGCATATGTTTGTACTGGTTACCATTATTGCTTATGGTCTTATGACCTTGATTTAATTATACCTCCACTTTAACATTTACATGGTATAATTGGCAATGTATAAGGCTTAAGATATTATATAGTAGCCCTATGTTCATTATGGTCCTTATGTATAATGTCAAAGGCATAATGTAAGCCATTCATGGAATATTACATATGCCAAGAATTATGGCTTGTCCTATGTCTACATTATCAACGTTGGGGTTTATGATTTGCATGATGGTCAATTGTTGCAATGCGATTTGGGGTGGCATAAACTATAGAATTTCAATTTTGATTTCATGTAGTGGAGGCTAGGGTGGTGAATTTAATGTGCCTTGGAAAGCGGGGGTCTCAAGCCCTAAGCTTGGAGTAGCGCAAAGGTATGGGTCATTTGCGATTTTGTTGTGTGAGCTATGTTCAGCTCTCTGGTCTACAATATGGCATGAAGTTAGGATTCTGGAAATGGTTCAAAGGTATCTCCTTCGATGTGGTTTTGATACAATTGTTTTGTGGTTTCAATTGGTAGATTTGTCAGACTCCTCATCTTTGTTCCAATTTGTTGCATGTCACAGGGTCCTTACAGCGTGGTTCATGGGTCTCCAGGGTGGTCAATGTGTTACCCTTTACATGTAAGCCCTGCTGTAAACAAGTTGAAAGTAGTTTATTCTTGCATGTGGGTGTTGTGATATATTGTGCATATTGTCGTTAGATGAATGCTTGGTTTAGGTTTTAATGGTTGCGATTCAAAAATGGGATGTCTATAATTTCTTGTAAACCATTCAGATATGCGTTTATTTTTTGGGGTTTTTGGTTGGGTTTGCACCTTCGGGACGAGACTGTTTTTATTTGAATTATGTAAATGAATACTCTGTCGCTATCATTGGCCATGGTGAATAATATAGACTCTGCATTTTTGTGTAAATTAATGGGTATGGTAAATGGTGACATCACCATTACTTGCAATGGTGCAATTGCTTGATTGTATATTTTTGTATGTATTTTGTAATGGTTAAATGGTAATTAAATCGTTACTGTGAATGCATCACGGTTATGATTCGTTATGTTAGCAGCGTTACTTGGCCTTTAGAGTCATGCCATTGATGGAAATGGCATCCCGCCATTTTAGAGTAGCAAGTGTGTAAGATTCGAATGAAATGTGGTTTTATGGTTATTCATAGCATTTAAATCCCTACCTGTGTATTTAATTGGGAACGAATGTGACTGTGGGGTTTACCCTATCATTGCTATTACTTAGCACATACAAGGGTTTATTGAATTATGTTATGGGTTTACGGGTTTTGTATACAAATGGCCATGAGCTATGAAATGAATACAACGTGTAATTTTAACTTGGGGTTTTATTAATGTATGGAGTTATAATGGTTTACAACCTATATATTGGTTTGGTAATTGATATGGGAAATGTTGGCAGGGAAATATTTTCAGTCTATTTTTACTCTTATGGAATTTGATTTTAATAGTGTGGTATGTGTAGAAGATTAATGAATTGCAGTGTTTGGTAATGATGTTAATGAATCCTACAGGATTCTATGTGGTTATTTTTAAATGTATCATGGGTTTTGAATTTGTGATCTTCACAGTATTCAATCCTGGGCCATGTTGGTTGTAAAGGATATGTGAAATAATTTGGGTTGTCATAAATTCCCACAGGATTTGATCCTGTTACTCCTTTTCATTTATGCAATATATTTAATGAGTTCGGTGATTAGATTTAGGGTTAATTTATTTTGTTGAAAAATCCATTATGAGATGTGATTTGGATAATCGTATTTTATGTTTTAGGTGGATAGTTTGGTTATTATGAATGCGACATTTGTGCCCACAGACCTTAGAGGTATTCAATGGTTTAATCTTGATATTTGATATTATTATTTAATTATGATAATGAGCATGCTTTGTTTATAGTCTTGTTTATTTATAATATACCTACAGACCATTAGAGGTCTCGATGGTTTTAGCTTGGCATTTATTTTGTTTATGAAGTGGAAAAGATTTGGTTATAGTTCTATTTTATAATTAGCAATGGAATGATTTGTTTTTAGGTTATGTTTTATAATATTCTAATTTATTGTGTTATTAATTTATATTTATGTTCTAAGGTTATGTTTATAGATTATACGAATACTATAGATACCAGTTGGTTATTTTATATTAAATATAGGTCTGCTGTAAATATGAGATATGCTAGTAGAATTAATATATATATATGCTCTGTTTTGAGTAGTTCTAGGTTTTGGAAAATAAATTTAAAGATAGGAAATAAATTGCATACATGAACTTAGAAATAAAGACATAAACCCTTAAATTATAAAATGGAAATGAATTGCAGAAATAAACTAGAAAACAAGATCGTTAAATACTTGGTTAGGAAATGAATTTTAGAAATGAACTAGAAAAAAATCCTTACATTAACAGATAGGAAATGAATTGCAGAAAATATAATCTTATAGTAGACAGTTACTTAAATAATTATCTAGAATGAATCTACTCCAGCATAGTAAGACTATTACAGTATAAAAGGGAAAAATCAAGAACCTCATACCTACAAGATGAAGCTATTTCAATGGTTAAAAACCTGCACAATCAAATACCCATCATTAACAAATTCATAGGAATATCTGACCTCTATTTAGATAATCGAATCACTTGGGAACTACCACGTTCCACCCAGCCTTGACCTAGAACCGAACCTAGTTTCTATCTGGATACCCTCGAGCTAGTTCCAACATGAAAGTAGCTTAGATCTCATAATTTAAGGCTTCCCTAATTGGGATATCAGTTTCTAAATCAGTTCTCATTTTTAATCTTAGGAAAAATGTTCTCCAAGAACTCTCTAAAGAATAATCAGGAAGAATATGGAATCACCAAAAATATGGAAGATCCCCAAGCCTCTCTTTGGCTTGGGTCTTTATAGGAAAGCTTTTTAGTCAAAGGGGAAGTTAAATCAAGAATCATTTGATTTATTTATTTAACCCTTTTATTTAATTTAGGCACTTTTAATATTTAACTTAGGAACTTTTAACTAGTTCCTATTTGGACTCTTGTAGGTATTTTAATATTTGATTCTCTTTTAGTAATAATAATAATATATGGAGCCTTTCCTTATTTGTTATAGCTATTAATACTATTACTAGACTTACTCTTTATACATATCATATATATATATATAATTTGTTAACATTTGACTTTAGGTATCATATAACATGATCCCTAAACTTAGGACACTTTCTTTATTAAGGCCTTCAGGTAATGGTTAGGTCTACTAGCTAGGCAACTCTAAACATCCTTGCATGTTGTATTCCCTCATATAACATGGTAGTTCTCTAGTACTTGATGACATATAGAAATTCAAATTTTCATTTAATCACTAAAAAATAACTCATAAGAGATCAATATTTTACTCGAGTCATTTTCACTCGGCCTTATTAATTCTTTTCAATAACTCCTATCACTTATCCAAAGCCCATAGTCAATGCTAAAAAATAGGGAGTTACAAACTTAGTGCAATTCCAGAGCTCCTCGCTCAACACTAATGCTAGGATGTAGTTGTAGGATACACCTAGGGATACAATGGCCAAGGATCCGATGTTCCTGAGCTTATGCTCAACATCAACTTGGAAGGCTTGAGGGCTTATGCCCAACACTTCAAATTTTATGTTTTCATGTGCTTGAGAGATTCATGCTCAACACAAAGGTTTTCATAACTCATGTGTTCTAGAGCTTCTCGCTCAACAAAAATATAAACATTCATGTGCTTCAGATCTTTACTCTCAACACAAACATCAAATACCCATGTGCTCCAGAGCTCCTCGCCGAGCACAAAAC
The DNA here is from genome assembly GCA_001517045.1 of Pseudotsuga menziesii. NCBI lineage: Eukaryota > Viridiplantae > Streptophyta > Pinopsida > Pinales > Pinaceae > Pseudotsuga > Pseudotsuga menziesii. The sequence goes on from LPNX010342050.1 coordinate 278,282, forward strand.
ATATCATCAATCATGTCCTTTAGGGTCCATGCCCAACACATAAAATCATACATTAAACATACGTAATTCGATTACACTCAATATATCAAATAAATCATCATGTTCATATGCAGTGGGGTATTTGACCCAATATATCAAATAACACATCAACGTAACAACATAATCAATGGGGCTTATGCCCATAAGTGTTAGGTCAAAATTCAGGATATTACATTTGCACAGACTTTATCCTAAGCGAATATACTTCCACAAGGTTGGATATGCCTCTCCCAATCTAGACACATGAATTTTGTTGGAATTTCATAACAATGTTTGCCTCTAGTGTAAAGTAAAAGAATGAAGATAAGTCCTCAAGTAGGGTTTGTGTAAGAATAAACAAGTGGCCTCCTTCAAAAGTCTCACGTACATCCTATTGGATATGGAGAATGGATAACTTTATGGTTGTCTACAACACATATCATCCCCTAGAAGGGGATTTTTTAAGGATTCTAATATTATACTTAAGTCTAGTATTCTAGGCAATTGTTTTGGATTGAAAAAACATGTTTATTGATAGGTAGGAAAATATTAAATATGAAACATAAAATTAACATTGAAATGTGTAAATTTTGGCGAATATTAAGATAAAAAAAACATATTTGATGTAAATATAGGTGATATTAGACACTAAAAATGACCAAATAGAGAATTTATTTTTTGAAAAAATCCCAAAAAATAGCGATTCGCCCCTAAAACTTACTGTGTCCCTTAGTCTTGCTTTTGTTGCAACAACTTCATTGAAATTTGAGAGCTATATTTTGCTACAAATGAAATTTGTTATTTTTTTATTGGTCCTAAGAAAAGCATTATACAACCCAACAGGATGAGATGTGTAACTTTTTCAATGCGCATTCTAGAGCTGGCAAGTGTCCTTTAAAAAAATATTATTATAAAAAATAATAAAATATTATAAAAAATAATAACAAATTATAACAAATAACATGTCCAATCAAATTAGATTTAAAACATTTAGAAAAAATAGATAAATTAAAACTTTTCCCTTCCTAAATGTTTGTGTACTTTTAAAAAAATAATAAGATATTGTAAAAAATAATAAAACATTATAAAAAATAACATGCGGACACAAATTAGATTCTCAATGTTTACACTCTAAAAATGGGTTTGTACCTAGAGAGATTTGATCCCTCTCAGCATTTGGTAGATCACCTTTTAAAATGGATCTATGCTGGTATGCAAATTTCTCAAACTATGAATCCAAATTTTATCTATTATACTCCACAAATTATTAGTTATAGATATTTCATTTATCAATTAAGTGAATAGCACACCCACTTAAATTTTGGTCAGTGAACACCGATAGGCCACAAACTAAGTGCCACAATGAAGTTATATGTTACTTGTTTTTAACATCGGCTAAGAGTTATCCATGCATCAAATTCTAGTTATCCATGCATAAGCTACTAGTTATTTTTATATTCATTTCTTTTTATAATTACTAATTTTGAATTTTGAATGAATGCCATAAAATCAATATGGACAGTATATTTTCCTCATCCTTGTGCAATCTAGAAAAAACATAGATGCTAGTCCACCCCAAATTCTAAGAAATAAGCACCTGTAGTGTAGATATTCAATAATTCTATATTCTTCTTCATTTATCTTTCACATCATCAAAGGTATCAACATCAAAGGAATATAATTTGAATTTCAAAATATATAAAAGGTAATATCTACACTCCATGAAGTTATATAAATATTTTAATTTATATATTCTAAAAAAATTTGTATAAATATTTTAATTTATATATCCTAAGAAAAATATATTAAATAGTTTGAAAAAACATATCAAAATACTCATATTTTCTTAAGTTTTGTGAATCTTTCGTTTTTATATTTTAGTAAACCAAATACTAACAAGATAAAAAATAAGACTGGAGTAAAAAATTACCAAGTGCTAAAATGCCATAAAACAAAGAGAATGAGTTAGCTTCAACCATACAGTATTGTTCAATGGAAAATATTGTATACAAATGTTTTCACCTAGAAGAAGGTAACTCCAATGGTAGCCAACACTCTTTTTTAGTGATGGGTCATTTTAAACTCTCTTAAATTGATTTCTAACTATCTTGGAATGATGAGGAGAAAAAATTGGTTCTTCACGAAGAAGTCAAGGGAGCTTTGTGATGCCAAAGGATGATAAGAATGAATGTGGTGTATGAGATCGCAAACTAATTCTTGCAACATAAACTTGATCTAGATTTCACTTATGAAATGCATGGTCATTACTTCCATTTATAGGCCAAATGGAGATCTTCGAGCCTCTAGTTCTCAATCTAAATGCTTCATCACATGAGGTAGTATTCGAGGTAAAACTATGGGGCTAAAAATTCTCCCAAGCATGTGAAGAGGCCAATTCAAAATTTTGGACCCAAAATGTAGTTTTGAACCTTCAATGCATTGTAGAATGTTAATTTTCCTTTGACTAGTTTATCTAGGTGGATCTGGGAACACTCAAAAAAATGATAGTCTCAAATGTTTATGGAAATGGATTCATTACGTAGATATCAACGAGATATTTCGGGAACAATTTGAATAATGTCAAAGAAAGTTCGTATTACAAAGTTATTATGTTTTGAATTTTTTGGGAAATAGTAAAAAAAAATGTATGTAGGGCAGCCACATGGCACCCCAAAGGGTGACATGTTGCATGATATGGACGCTAATGTGGAATTTTATATAGGTACAAGTGGAAGGCTACATAACTGACACGTTGCAAACAATTGTCACATGAGGCATGACATGTGGTGGTAGTAGTCAATGGGTGGCTGCCACATGGTCAAACTGGGTGGCCCAATGTGGGATATGGATCAAAAAATTGGTAGGGGTGGTTTGGAGAAGATTGAAACCTGTCATCACTAGATAAACAACTTAAAAACTTAACTATTAGAATATTAACTTTTCCACTGAATGGTTAATTGAATTTATGTTATTTAATGTTTATTTTTATAACAATGTATCAAAAGGAAGGGTTGACGGGATTTGGACTGCCAACCAATAACCATATATTCCAAAATATTAACCACTATACCATCGATTTTGGTTATTCCATATTGTGGAATTTAATTAGTTTTGTTTCAAAGTTAATTCTCATTATAAAAATTCCAATGTATTTAGATCTGATCTGGGGCCTGTTCGAATTATGTACAGGAATTTTGAGGAGAAATGTGACAATACAATGCATGGATCCTAAGGAGTTGAACAATCATTTTTTCAAAGTATTAGTGTTCCTTGTTGTGCATGCCAAAGGTGGGTCATGGGAACCTTTCTAGGACATAGGAAACTTTATACTCATTTTGCTTAGAATTTCAAGAGGGTTCTTAAGCTATGTCTATTATTTGTTTAAATGTGTGAGGAAATTAATTGGAATTCTTTGTCTATAGTCTCATTCTACATGCCAAAGGATATATTTGGACACCTATTCAGAACATTGTCTAGTTTAAATACTTTTTCTTCTCAATTTTTCAAGATGAGTCTGATGGTGACGAGTGTTTCTTCACTTGATTAGAAAAATATGATGTTTCAAATTGACAAGCTTCGCACATAAACTAGGGAAATATAGTGCTGGAATATAACATATTTCAGAAGGATGACATATTTACAATCAAACGTTTTAGTTTTCCCGGGAGAATATCATTATAAAATTTGCACCTAAGTTCGTGTAGCAGAAATTTAAGGGATTCTTCAAAATGTGAGTTGTAAGTGTTTACTCTTGTATCACATTTTTTATTCAGTTGTCTCTTTTTGTATTTTAAAAGGGATATCAAGTTGTAGGCTTGTTAAGGATTCAATGGTCCCTTTGTGTAAAGGAGAATTCAGAAATTGATGGTTTGTTGAAGTATCGACGTGCCTTTTATAAATTAAAGGAAAATCAATAAAGGGGTCTAACTGTTGGAAGCAGGAACCAAAGACATATCCCAGGATTGGTGAACTCCATTAACAATCCTTGTCTCATATTATTGCCATGTTTTCTCTCATGTTCTATTTGATTCCACACTTCATTCAAGCAAGTTGTTTATGTAAGTTAAGTTCATTAGTCGAAGTGTTTGGTTAAGTAACTTAAATAAATTAATTATGAAGTCCACTCTTAATAAAAGGTCATGGTTAGCAAAACAAATTTTATATCAATTCATGCTTAAATTTTAAATGGATGTATTTAAATTTTCAGCTCACTACTATGGATGCATGACTTTCGAGAATTTACCTATGTAGATCTTTGCATGTTTCCTTAGAAAATCTTTGCATGTTTTATTTATTCTAGGTTCATTTCCTAGTCTGAATGTGGTGAAGATGATGCTAATGACTTACATGTTGGATGTAAGTGATTTCCTTCTTGAATAACATTGTGAAAACGTTGTATGTGTGCGACATTTGGGAGATAATAGATTGTACTTCCACATAACACATGAAAAACACAAAGCTAACTCTTAATTTCCTTACATGAAATTGTGTCTCTACTTGTTTATTTCAAATTATTCATCCCATATTGAGGCTCATAAAGTACATATTTTCTATAATAATTACATTAATTCTAATATTTATCCAACTACAAATTAACTTTATCATTGTTTTATGTTCCTGGTTCACCGTAATCTTATATTTTTAACTAACATATATTTGATCCTTAAAGCATTGCATTATTCTCTTATTGTGTGTATCAACAAAGCTCACATATATTTGATCCTTAAAGCATTGCATTATTCTATTATTGTTTGTATCAACAATGCTCTTCTTATTGTTTGTATCTTCAATGCTCCAAAATCATAATTTCCCCATTTAAAGTGAGGGTTAATGCTTTAAAACACATAAATATCCTACTAAAGTGGGGGATTTGAGCCTAAGGATGACATTATTATTGTTGGTAGTTATCATTCCTTCAAATTTGGGCTATCACTTTTCAAAATTCGCCCAATTTTTAAAATTACAAACATGTTGTTTATTGATCTTACTATTATTATTATTACTCACTATAACACTAATTGAATATTTTATTTATATTTCTATTATTTATAATAGTTTACACCAAAAACATAACATAAAAACAACATATCTCCTCCTTATTTCCAAAAATCTATTACATCAATTTATAAACCATTTCTCCTCAACTTTCCATCATTTCTCTTTTTTTCCAAAAGTATATTACATCAATTTATAAATACATGGAAACAAGATTTCTCTTTTTTTTTCCCAAAATTATATTACATCAATTTATCAATACATGGAGACACGATTAAAAATTAATAGAAACATTACGCGTGCTATGTTAGAACTAAAAACTTAAAACCATATCTATCCATGCAATTATCATGTGTTAAGTTCAATGTTTCTATATTACACATCAAGGCATACATCTCGGATATTTATTGCAGTAATAACCATAAGCATACTATTCACAAGTATTCAATACCATTTATTTTTATAAAATCCATCATATATAAATTTTTGTATTGAGACCCATTTCATTTATTTTTACAATATCCATGATATCTTTTTTAGAGAAACCTTTAGATAATTGTATTAAAAGAAACAAGCGACAACTCCTAAGAAAAAAAAATACGTCCAAAAATTTGGGCTAGAGTCATTATGTTCACTATCTACCTCATTACAAATTGTTTATCACCAAAACTTAAATCTTTAATACTATTGCTAGAAACTATGTATCGATATCGATAGTATCCGACAAACTTCACTAAAACAAACCTAATTTGAAATAACATTACCAAGGTATAAAATCAAAAGAATCATGGGAATTTTTCTTCCAATTTGCGTTGCAGATAACAAATGTGTCACGTCCCGGTCTTGACCCCGTTACATTAGATGTATATGATGTATATATTGTAAATGATCATGGTGTGGAGCTAAAGGCCAAGGCCCCGCCATTGATCGACTATGCTATGTTTTGGGATTTAAATTGTCACCGATGGTATATCGGGGCATGTGGCACATATTAAGTTTCAGCATCATGTACATATGCATCTATAATAAAAATAAACACAACCAGCTACGGTCGCAGCAACTAAATCGAAGGGGCATGATTTTCTAAGGATAAGGGGGGGGTGAAATATTTAACCTATGGGCCAATGGGGAAAAGCCAAATGTCTATGAGGAAACCCACCCAAGCTGTCAACTACCTTTCTTGTCTTTTTCTCCAATCATTTATTTCTGCCAGAATGTGGTTGAGTTAGTTATTGCATAGAATGGGAAGAGTATGGGCAACCAAAATTCGAATTGGGCAGAGAACCATTTTTGAAAAACGTGTTCTGACTTCCTTGGCAAGGAAAATGCCCAAAAACGCAGGCCATTCTGCCATACAACCACGTTTTTCAGTTTCCTCACGTTTTGGGAGCAGCTGGAGTTTTTCCTGTGTGTTTGGATCCCACGTTTTGGCTGTTGGTTTCATTTTTCCCATGGATTGGAGGTCGTTTTTGTAATGCCAAGGCCTGGGTTTCCTTTCTCACGTTTTTGGAGCTGCCGGTGCATTTTCCATTCACGTTTTTGTGATTTCATGTGTTTTTTACCATGGCTGTGAAGAGCCATTCACGTTTTTGGCTGTCTCACTGACTTTTGGGTCTCACGCACTGGCTATTTGGGACGTCTCTCCCTGCTGTGAGTTGGTTTCCCTGATAAGCTTCAAGACTATGTGTTTTCCCCCACGTTGTGAGTCATTTTTGCTGTTTCATTGGGGCTGTGTAATTCGTTTTCCTATTTAAGCTGTGATAGCTAAATTGGTTTCCTGAGTGAAATGGTTGGTCTTTGGACTATGTGAGGAGTGAGGATTTTTGCTTGGTTGCTTGATAAACCTGGTGTTAGAAACCACACAGGCAGAACTAGAGGGCTGGCCTTCTTCTATATCACCCCTGAATAGCACTGGAAGGGAATGTAGGGCCTGAGAGACTGTGTAGCAGAGAAGGGACTGATTCCTTGTGTTGGGTGTGGATGGGTGTCTTAAAGGTCAGGCTAGTTTTGGTGTGGGTGTTCTTGGCTCTGTAATGAGCTCACCAGCTTAGCAATTGCCTTCTTCAGCTCCTTAATGGCCTGATAAACCCAACTTGGTTGGCTTGGCTATGTGTTTTGTGTATCCTGGCTATGTGTAAGCCTGCTAGTTCCCTTATTCCTTGGAGAATCATGCCCAGCTTGGGGGTGGCAGCGTTGCTGAGAGATTGATGAGCACGCTAGCCTATGGTTGGGTGGAACGTTGCAGCGACGTAGCTGGTTGCAGAGCAAAGCTTATAAGATAAGTAATCTTGTGCATTTTACCTCTGCAATTCTTAATTTACCGATAATGAAAATGAAATGAATCCATGTTGTATGAATGTTGTAGAATTGATGATGTTTTCGCTGTGTATGCTAATTCACTGTAGCTGTATTTGATAAGCATTGGCATCTATGCATGTTTTATTTCAATGCATTCTACTTCAGCATTCTGTTTTACCATTTTACTTCATGTACATGTTCATGAGGCTGTTAGTACGGTTGGTTAATGCCATGGATTTCCGCTGTGCAATATAAATGTTCAATGTGCATGATTAGGCATTCTGTTTATGAAATTTTATTCCTGCATATGTTTATGGGCTCTAGCCCCGTGTGATTAAAGCATGGATCGCGTCCTCTTCGCCGGTTGAGGGATGGGAACGTGACAAAATGAAGATCCTTTAGTTGCTTGTAATTAAGTCTTCATTTGCATATTCTTGATTGGTTCTTCCAAGGATGCAATTTTGGTTTCCAGATCCTCTAAGTGTGCTTGCTAATGTTCATGGCTTTTTTCCATAGTTTCAAGTTGATACTAGAAGTCACCATGCTCCTGTAATCAGTTGCTATCTTCCTATTCCTATCGATTTTGTTGTCATTTCTCTAATATAATAAAGTTTTGTTACATATGTTTAAATTTCCTCTTTAGGAAACAAAACATGGATGAAAGGAACCACATTCCATCCATCACACAACATACTACATCATCCTCTTGGATGTCATTTTCCATTTTGTCCTTAACCATGTAATGACCAATCTCCTCATACACAAACATAGCTCTCTCCTTGCCGAAGTGCAGCAATCCCATAAAATTCATATATTTTTTAATGCAAATAAGGCTCATGGAAGAGCATTGAGAATAATGATTTCCACTCATGGCTAGGCCAAACTTATGGATCCTATATCATCCTTACTGAATCATTACTCGAACCTACTTTAAAAACCAAACATCTACTGATGAGGAGTATAACCCCTAAGGGAGAAAGAATGAGCACTTTGGACAACTGATTTTCCACAATGCTACTAAATGCTCACTTTGAACCATCCACCAAGATGACACACCACTTTCCTCCTTAGCATTTCCAAGTATTAAAGTCTGATTATCCCTAATGCTTCTAACTTGTATGGACTTACCACAATTTGGTCCTCAGGAACATCCAATTATGGAATTTCATCATAGAGGTAATCAAAATTTGAAAGGAGGTGGTTCCCCTTCGGTCTTGTGGTGGCCAAGTTTTCTAGAGCATCAACCTCTTTATTATAATTTCATAGGAATTGAAATAAATCCATATTTTTCATGTGCTTCAGTTCATCCCAAATGTGACACTGAATTTTAACTAGTGGGAGATATCTAAATGGAATACAGCAAGACATTGCTTTTGTGAAAATATTTGAATCTCCAATTATTTGATAAAAATATTCAAATATCTAGTATGACCCCCCCACCCCCGCCCCACATGCTCTTGTCGCCCCTGGATTACCTTTATATTCTCCATCAAAAAATAGGATTTTCTTATGTTCATTCATTTTACAATATCCCAACTTCATCATTCATACAAATCTCCCAACTTTGGGGACCTCTCAACTAAAAGACTTGAGGCTTAAAAGTTAGATAGAAGGAGCTTAGCCATTTCGTTATTCATGTGAGAGAATAGAAACAAGAGTTGTGATAACTCATTAAGCATGCAAAAAATCAGAGAGAAGAGATTTGGCCCTCCTAGCTACAAGGGAAGGAGAATATTGAATATCTTTGAAAATCAAGTGATTACGAGCCAACCAAAGTCTCCAACATATAAATTTGGGAAGAGTTAACTATATTTTTTAAAGGAATTTTTTCCTTTAAGAGTAAGAGAATGGGCATGCTCCCAATGTGACAAGAAATATGAAAGAGAATGTTGTAGAACAAAGAAAGAGTGAATGAGGGTCAAAACTTCTTCCTAAACCTTATTTGTGAAAGGAAATTCAACCAAAATATGATCAATAGTTTCTTCAATGTTTTTACATAGGACACATCTGGTTGGTGCAAGTATTCCTTTTATTTTTAATTGTTCTCCTGTAAGATTCTTTACATGCACCATTGTCCAACAAAATAAGTTGAATTTTAGGGTCCAACATTGTTTTTCAACATTATTTTTCCAATAAGAATATTTGAGAAGTTACACAAGAGAAGTTGCAAGGTTTCATAGTACTACTTGACAATCTAGAATCCTTATTTGTTCCTCCACCCTTTAATATCTTTCTTATGATTTCCAATAGGATATTTCTCTTTCATTCTAGACTTTAGTGAATCTAGATCAACAGTCAACCTATATGGGATGTAAGGGAAGGATCATCCAATCAACTAATTTGTTTGAGGATCCCACTAACATATATCTGCCAATCGATTTTCGTCATTGTTGATCAACCAATCTTTAATATCCCTTATCTATGAAATGAGCCCAAAGGTTGGTCCTATAGAATTGAATCCTCACAGAGATTGATTTAATTCCCATTCCTAGGGATTCATGTTGGAGCAAGGTCCCAAAGCTATAGAAGAAGCTGCTAGTTTAGCGGAGAGATAAGTTTTGGCGGAAAGAAGATAATACAGAGCTATGACGTAGCACGTTTCCAGCTGGAGAGCAGAGCCGAAAACCATGAGTTTTAAGATAGAAAAGTCAAGAAAGGCAACGGTACCTGAGCGGACGAGAAGAGAGAGCTCACGCACTGCATTGAAGGCAGCGGCAGAAGACAGGAGGGCTTAGCGACCCTCATAAAGGAGAAGGAGCAACGAGGCTGAAGCATTGAAGGTGAAGGACAGAAAAGAAGCGGTGCATAGTACCCATGATCAGTGCCGGGAAGCATGGAAGACTGCAGGGAGCTGTGGTGTGACGAAAAGTGGCTACCTCAAGTACAGATATGGCCGACTGTCACTAGTTAGGGTTTTGGGTTACTGTTGGGACAGGCCCATAGTGTTGTAATGGCAAGACCTTCAGGCTGCCTATAAAGGGATATATTTTGTATTGTAAAAGGGTTGGTCAGTTAGTTGGTTCATTCAATTGTTAGTAGTGTTTTGCAGACTATTACTCTGTTGTAAAAGCCTAGCTCTGGTTCTGTTATTAGCAGTAGCAATCTTACTGTAACCAGTAGCTGGCTTATAGAGTATGCATGTAACGATCCGCAGGGATCGACAGAGAGGGAAGAGTATATTGTAGGAGATAAATATAGAGAGAAAAGAGATCTAAGAGAGAAGATCTTGAGCTGCATATGCGGTGCAGTAGAACTGTGTTTTACCTTCCCCTGAGCTATAAGAAAAACACATTTCTGTGGACGTAACTTCCATCCTGGAGGTGAACCACATTAAAATCAAGTGTTATGTGATTGGATTATTTGTTATGTTTACTTATGCATTTATCATTCATTTCATGGACTTTGTTTACAGTTTAATGAATGAATGTGTTAATCAGTTCACAGCAATATAGAATGACAAACATAAGTCGAAGTCTTTGCATGTTGTATATGGTTCATTTATGCTTTGTGTGAAACAGTCACAAGTGCAGTATTAAATAGCCTTATATGTTAAGTCTTGCACGTCGACACGAGCAATTCTAAGTGTGCTAAACTGCAGAGGTAGGATATCACAAAGAGGTGATACCGCATCAGCAGAGGAGCTGCGGTGCACGATACCACTAGTTGAGGGCTTAACGTTGGGAAGGAGCTGCGTGTCGCACGGTGCTCGGCGATGCGATAAGGCCGGAGATATCACGAGTCAGGGAAAGCGGGCGACATAGAGAAGGACCGCACGGTGGTATAACAGAATATCTCGCGGCTAGAAGAGCTGCGAGATGAGGAGATCATGCGACGCGAGCAGAAGGTCGTACGATGCACAGAGAAAGAGACCTCGCAGCTAGAAGAGCTGCGAGTCGCAATTAGGGTCACCACAGAACCTGGTCCAAGACATTTAAGTCCTTGGCCAACCCATTAGAATCACTTCGAGTGAGACTTCAGGCCGCTTTGTGGTCTGTCACCGAAAGGGCCAGTGAGCTAGGGGTGTTGTTGGTTGATTATAGTAAACCCGGGTCTGCCCGCCACAGCCAACAATTCAATACAACATCCTACTAAAACAACACTTCTGAATCATGGATCCATGTCTCGAATTGGGGATAAATTTGAGGATATTTTGCACATATTTGGTTTCCTTTCTCTTAAGTAATTATTTTGTAGAACTTGGGGTTCCCAAATTTTATTTGTTGAGTATATTTTTGATAATAAATTTTCTCCAAATGCCCATTTTTCAGTTGAACATATTTAATTGCCAATCCCCCCTAATCTAGATTCCCTCTGATTGTATTGTAGCTAACAAGAGAGAACTTATGCTTGTTTTTCTTCCTCCCTTTCCATAGAAAGTTCCTTATCATGTTATTGATTTGTTGATGAATAGAGATCGGGGAAAGAAGAATATAATAGAGGAAAAGAGGCATAGAAAAGATAATTTTTTTAATGAAAGTCAGTCTTCGTATAGGATAAATCCAATTCAAGCCCCAATTCGGGATTCTCTTGGAGATATTATGTGTTACTTCTTGTCAGTTCCCTTTCCTATTTTTTCCTTAGAAATTAGAACACCTAAGTATTTAAATGTGTCCCAAACCCTAGAGCCTTGAAATCCAGAAATTTGTTGAATATGAGAAACTTAATATTTCCTGGGACATTCCAACCATAGATGTGATTGTTCCCATTATTATTGTTGTTTCCTTAAGATTGACAAACACAATGCATTATATCATGAAACTTCTTCACAACAATTAAAGAATCCCCACCAGTGAGGAGAGCATCATCTGCAAATCACAAATGATTAATTATTTTTACTCTTGTTGGAGGAGCCTAAGTCGGCTAGTTGAGTAGGTCCTTCAGTCAACTAATTATAAAACCATAGATTATGTCGTCCTCATAGGTCGTGTCAGTTAATTGAACTAACAAGTAGTTATGTAACTGATTTTAAATCTTATATATAGGTTGTAGAGATAGATAAAGAATTGGTTCTATTGGATGTATGAACCCCCATGTGTTCTTGAATAACATAAGAATTTGTTATTCTGTCTACCATTCCTTGTCTCTTATCTATATCATTATTTATATGAATCTGTAATATGTATCATTGGTAACCTTGCAATATGATTTATTACAATATTGGTTTTGTTATCGATTCTACATGTATCACATGAAAACAACTATAACCCCGATGATATCATAGCAAGAGATTAAGGATTGGTGGGAGTGAAAAATAATGAACTGCCTACAAAATTACACCAGAAGAAACAAGCTGACTATTGCTCAAGCAAAGGATGAATTTTTTTCTTAAACAAGTAAAAATTTTGTCGAATCCATCCATTATGCCTAGAAGAAAATCCTGGATGAAAAATATGGTAGATGAAAATGAATTACAATTACGCTAGAAACTAAGCAAAGGAGGTCGTATAAATTTGTTGGAGTGGTTCAAAAGAATTGCTGAGGAATTCTATGAAGAACGAGCTATCGAGGAATGAGTCTGTGTTGATAACATTAAGGATACATTATACAATGACCTCACTAAACAATTTATTTGTTTGTTGTCAACACTTTTGTTCATATTCCTGATCGACAATGGAGCGAAAAAATATTGTTGAACCTAGAACAATGTTGCTAATGCCACCAAGAAACATGAACTTAGAAGCAAAGAAAAAAGAGTGGGAAAAATACGTACAAGAGAGAGAGTGAGAATACTTCCTAACTAAATGAAAATTTACACCCTAGCTTACTAAAAATATTTCAGGTCTATAATGGGGGTTAGTTGATCATGTTCTGGTAAGGTAGAGAAATAACTGTCGACCAATGAAAAACATGACATGGCCAACAATGGAAAATAAAAAAAGGAAAAAAAGTAGAACAATGACACAAAAAATCACTCTAGATATCTAGAGGATCGAGCAAGAAAAGAGAAGGAAGAAGCAGGAGGAAATAAGGGAGCAATCTCTTGTACTCTAGAGAGAAATAAAGATGAGTATGGTGATAGAAATAGAATAAAATACATCAGGGTCGGGTCATGATCGACAAGAAAAGGGTGTTGATGAGGATGTGTCACTTATTGAAGAATACTTGTGGATAGAGTAGAGTAGAGATATCCAAGTAACTATACTTGAACCTATAGTACCGCATTTCCTGTTACATTTGACTTAGTGTTGGCAGGGGTTTTGGACACATTAGTTGTGCAGCATCACGGATGCTGCACAAGCTCAAAATACACCGCACAAGCAGAGAATATACTATTTTTCATATTTTGTGTCACCTTTTTGTATTTTGGGCCATATTTTGCGGATATTGGTCACGATTTGGTAGATTCAGTTAAGAATTGGTTAAGACTTAGTTAGAAGTGGACCTTGAATGTAAAGCTGCAAACCTATAAATAGAAGTAGAATTGCAAGTGTTAGATAGATTTTGATGAAGATAAATCAATGAGAGAGATATAGAGAGACTGGAAGAGAAACTAAAGAGAAATTATTGAATTGTGAAATATTTTGAATCTATGGATCATTGTGCGAAAGTCATATGACAAGGCAGAAGCTGATCTAAATTACTGTTTCCTTTTTTGGTCTTACTATTTCTGCAATCCAATGACGACTATTGAGTGAAATTGCGACATGGATTTATGATGCAATGCTTCTTGCTTTTGATTTTTTTTTTATTTCTATATATGTTTGTGCCACAATATATTTATGTTGATTGTGAATGAATGATGCAATTTGTTACAAGAAATGATGAATGGTCATGTTAAGGATTAAGTAGTGGGTTAGATCTATGGATAAATTGATAAGTTTTCAATGCACATAGTCCTCTTCTCTTCTATGGAAACTTGGTTCTGATATCTCTCCCTCAAATTCCTTGGGTGACACCTCATCCCCTCTATGGGTGTTGTTGGATAGGGTAAAACTTGTTTGGGTCAGTGCTCAAGGAGATCGTGGTGAGTTGAGCATCGACAAAGTGGGAACCCCTGTCAACTAGTTTCGTTGGTTGGGTTTGCGCCAATAAATGGTTCCGTTGTAGGGACCTTTTTATGACCAAGGGGAGGATATGTGGCATCTGACAAGACCAAAAAATCAAGATTGGTTCGATCAGAAGCTACAAGAATTTTCTCAGATGGAAAATCAGAACCCTGGACTGACAACGGACAAGTGGTTGGCGAGGTACATACTTGATGGTCCACACAAGTAATTTTTCTCTGAATTCCCCGTCATTATGTACAAGTGGTTTGCATGATTCACCTATCCCAAGACAAATTTCCAAGGAAGCGAACCAATGTTCTAGACCCCTAAACTGATCTAGGAGTTGGAGGACACTGACAACAAGGCATCATGGGCTTTTGAAGTCTAGCTAGATAGTATCTTGGAAGGATATATCACTGAGTTCATGGTTGACACTACCAAGTCCTAAAGTGAAGCACAAAGGGAATTTTTCAATCGACCCATAGGTAAGTTCTTGTTGTCCCTACAATTGTCAATTAAGATGCTTTTCTGCGAAAAAGGAATACTAAAGATGCACCTCACGTAGTAGAACTATGGTGTGCGGAGGTTGTGGATACCACGATAAAAGGGGGGAGACGAATGGAAGGATAAGGGGTATATGGGTGCAATATTTGATGATACTGTGAGGGAAACCAAGGAAGAAAGTGGTCTTATGAGGGGAGGAGCAAGGTTTTGACAAGAGAAGTGGCAAAGGACAGGGAAAGGTCCTACTATGATTGTAACACAAGACCACAAAGGAATACCACACGGTACAAAGAGACCCTACAGTGACGAATAGGATGATCAGACTACAACCAAGATAATAGTAATATCAAAACCCAACAGTAACGTACCCATGCCTCTGCACACTACTCCGCATTAAGGAAGAAACACAAGTTCCATGTTGACTTGCCCAACGTTCTAGCAGCACTCTAATAGTAGATCAACGTCTATAGGAAGAAGGCCTAGGATGGAGGGAGATGATACGAAGTTACCTTTGTTGCATCAGAATAGGACTGATGATCCCGAGCAGTACTAGTTTTTATGTGAGGCAATATGGACTGTCAAACAGACTACTAATGATGAGGTCAAGAAGGGCCAATTGGTGATCACTCTTTGGGTTCATGCACTAGATTGGTTCATGAAATTTATACAAGTTCCTACGGGGATTCCTGCGAAGACACTAGATGAAGTTAGGAAGGGGCTAATTGAAGAATTCAGAAAACCAAAGTCTGAAGTGCAGTATATTACAAAGTTAAATGAGATTAAACAGCTTCCTAATGAAACTATTTGGGAATTTTACCAAAGATTTAAGACACTAATGGAAAGAGTCATTTTTTAAATGAATGATGTTCAACATAATGAATGGTTCATCGAAGCACTGGAATCCCATATCTGGAAACCATTGATGCAGGAGAAGATTGCGACACAGATCGAGGACCTAGAGATTGCAATGAAGTTAGAGGCTTCACTTATTGCAGAAAGTGCAACTAGTATAAAATAGATTCAAGCACATCTAGAAAAATTAACACTTTAGCCACAAGATATCAAGAAGAGGAAAGAACAACATGAAGATATTTGGTGCACTCGATGTCGCGCAGATGGACATAACAAAGATACTTTCCCTGATTTATGAAATTATATGTTATCTAGAGCACCAAACCCATTGAGTTGCAGCAGTGTACCATGGTGTTACGGAGAGAAATTCCTATGGCTTGGGGTACCACAACATATAGCTTGACTCCAGAAATCAATCCTTTCCAATATGCAATAGAAATTAAATATATAACACTAAAGGATCAGACCTTGTACCTTATTCTGGACGGTTGAAGTAGATCCTCGTTGAGCTTTCCAACTTCAGCTTGAATTGATAAATTACTTCTTCAAAAACAAGTAAACAAGGCAAGCCTACTATATATATTGGTGTTAGATCTATTCTAGCATATATAATCAACAATGTATAATCATTTGAAATCATCCATGGAAAAAATATTCATTCAAACATACATCATTGGACAGGAAAAGATATTTCTATTAATATAAAATCAGAGATTACAATAGATACAACCTTTGTCGGCACGTCTGCGAATCAGAGAAACTAAATCCCCCACTTGGGTCTCCACCACCTCAATCCTCCATCTCTCGATAGCAAGCTCACAAGCAAAAGGAAAGCTTGGGAAGAACACAAAAGTGCTCCAAGGGACAAAGGGATGCAGACTCAAGCACAAGTTCTGGAAACAATGGACTATAGTTTCTTTGCTCTCAATTCTCTCTTATGCCTTCAATCTACCAAAGAGTTCCTTATATATCTTTTCAAAGGGGTAATGAAAGGTCAAATCTGAGCGAGATCAAGGCATATGGAAGGCCAGGAGTCAAGTGAGTTGGATCCATGTCAAGGAAAACTACAAAATGATTTGGATTATGCACACATCTTGATGTACACGGTTTTAGGGGTCAAACCCATGTATATACACTATTATAGGTTGAAAAGTCGCATGTATTAATTTTCACATGCTTTTAGGGATGGTCAAGGAAACATCAAAGGACAAAAAATGGTCCAAGGGGTCTAAGGAGTCTGCAGAGGGACAGGGGAAGGCCATACAAGTGTGATTCACCTAGAGTGGTAAAATCAGCTATAACAAATGCCCCCTAATGTGTGAGGTCAAAGGGGTCATACGATGTCCGAAATACATTATAAGTCCATCCCAAAAGTGGAGTGATGAAGAATTCCAAATGGAAGACTAGCCACCCAATCAGCATAGTACAATGATACAACTCTGCACATACTGCAAATACAGATAGCAGTCCCAAATACATAAGAGTACAATGGACATGAATAGGCATGATACAAGATATCACATAAGTGGTCATCACCATGTACAATATATATAGATTAGAATCTCCATGATGAAGATATACAAAGGACCATGACCTCCATAATGGCTAAAGATATATAATGGATCAAGATCTCCATAATGGCTAGAAATGTCTGACATATACTGGAATCAAGTCATGAGAGTTGAAATCTCATGACCACTGGCATGATCAAGGAGGTAGCATATAAGAGATGCCACCAGTATGGAAGGTCTTCTACACAAACCACTATGAATACATGTCCTACTATGTGAATAGAGGTGTCGAGGTTGAACATAGTAGTCCATCATCTGATTACCGGTCATTGATGTATACTGCTAACAGATGTGAGATCACCCACCGATAATGAAAATGATAATCAAGGTACTAGAGTGCAAACTAACAAGTGTGAATAAATGTGTTGAGGTCGAACACTTGAAAGGATCCATCGATCAAGGGACATTGATGTATTCCCAAAGACTGTCGATGGTGAGAGAACCTACCACTGATGACTGCAAGTCTCAAGGCACCCAAAAATGACTCTAGATTCCAATACTAGAATAAATGATCTGAAGTCAATGGGATGAAATCCACTGGAAAGAGGGAATTAAGTCATCCCCCTTCATCCAAAACAAGGTACTCAACAAAGTTTTATAGTGTGGAAGGACTTGATCATAAGGTGCATGAACCAGTAACTGTACCGGGAATGGCTGACATGCAAAGTCAAGATAACTGAGGAATGGCTGACTCAGGTTTCAACTTCCTTAGAACAAGAGAAAAATGATGTATGCTGACTTACATAAAGGCAACTTAGACTCAATATACAAAACTGGGACATCTCTGCAACAGAGGAAGCATCGACAGAGGCTCCATGGGAACTGGAAGCTTAACCAATCAGTGGAGATAAAATCAGATAAATGAGTACAACTCCTAAATTCAAACTATAAACCCAACCAATGGATGTGATATACAGTGCTCTATTTGAAGGCGACATGACTTGACAGCTACAAAAGATAACATCTTTCCTTGTCCGATTTTTTGGTTTTTTGATTTTTTTGGACTTTTTCAAATATTTAAAAATCTTGAAAAAGAATAAAACTGCTTTATAGTTATAGACTAGGAGGAGACGAGTGTCATAGGGTCAAACAAACTAGTTCCAAGCAGTGGAACATACCTATGCTCAATGCAAGGATACATGTGTAGGATAGCGACACTCGGGGGGAAATCCCCTCCTGGTAAAAAGGGAATCAAGCTGCAAAGGATATATAAAATGGCTCTGCATGGCTAGACATGAGACAAGATCGGGCTATATGGCTGAAACTTAATGTCAGGAAAGCCGGCATAAAGCTCAATAAGGAAGGCAAAGCTCATGATAATGCAATTACAACTTGACATAAGGGAGGCCTGAGGGAAATAGGCCAGCAAAAGATCAAGAGGAGTATGAGGCTCTTGCGAAATGTCATGGAAATACTATACAACGGACTCCCACATCCTAAAGGACAAAATGTAAGCATGGGCAACAAATGCAAATAACGTGCTAACTAGGGTACCCATGTAAGGTCATGCTCTACCACTCATATCATGCCACTTCTAAAAGAGAAAGAAGGTTTTGTGACATAATAGAGTGGGTTCGTACCTAAGGCTATAATGAAATGGTCACAAGGTCATGCAAAATGCAAACAGTGATGAAACCTAACCTATATGCCAGTTTAGACATGATACCTGAGATTGGCACAAATGGGTCAATCCAACGGCTGAAACGGAACTCAAAAAGGTCTCCTACATCATAAATTAGGTCAAAATGGTCCAAAATGATTAGAAATGGTCCAAACTATATGAAAGGGGTTAAAAATTTTCAAAAAATTGAAAATTTTCTATAAATAGTAAAAAATTCAAAACATTATAAAACATTTGAATTTTTTACCCATTTGAGCTCAGATTTTCAACAGCGAATTCCAGGAGATCCAGCCGACGAAATCCACTACCGTTTCTTCCAGGTACTTACCCATGCTCTACTCTTCCATTTTGATGCAATTTTTATCAAATTCCATGGTGATTTGGGATTTCTAGGCCAATCTAAAACAGGCACTGTGGCCCACGCAAAAATCGAGGGTTTTTCCACGTATAGGGCTGGATATACGTGGAAAATTCCCTCATAGTCGCGTACATACGCGACTATTTGGAAAACAGTCGCATATGCGGCTGTTTGGAAAACAGCCGCATATGCTGTTGTGTATATGGTTTTTCAAGTATTCTAATGGGAAACTTCCAATTTTTTGTGCAAGATGGTCCTAAAATGGAGAGAATGTGAAGATAGTGATGTAGAGGAGGCGGTAAGGGCCGATCTAATGGCTCAACAAGCGCTACGTGCATGTGGGATCTACAAATTTTGGTGTCTTGGTAGCTTAAGGGCCAAACTAGGACTATTGCAGATGCTGGTGGACTACTGTGATCCAGAGTTACTGTCATTCCAGATAGATGGGATGTCCCTCACCATAGAGGTGGAGTACATATACTTTATTACTGGAATTTCTCGACGGGGGGAAGTAGTGAACCTATCTTCTTGTGGGCCTGGAGGTGGCCTGACTATAGACGGGTGCATTGCGGTGTACTGCTATCCAGACACGGAGAAGGTGGGGAGTCATATCCCTACTAACTCCATACAAGTGCTAGGCCTAAAGGCCATCCTACTGACATTGGGCAGGATAGAAGGCTTGGCTTCACTCCACCAGGCCTCGCAGCCTCTGATGTTCTATGCAGTGGAGTGCATGAGATCCACGGTATATGACTGGAGCACTACACTACTGGGCAACATGAAACACACGCTCAGTGAGTGTAAGATGGGCAGAGTGAAAAACTTTGGTTTCAGCAGCATACTAAGCACGTTTTTCTTCGAGCGTGTTCCACAATTGAGCCCCAGAGTTGACGTTCCTCTACTGAGGGTTCGAGATCTATCCCAATAGTGTTGGGCAAATGCGATGCACAAACTGAGTGGAGGTAGGGTTTCCAACCCCTATCTAGCTAAGTTCTTCCTATGGTGGCGATGACAGATAGTTTCCATCGATGACTACCCCTATGCGGGGATAGATTTCTGGGGGGACCCAGACATGCCGCTACCACCGATATTGACATACGTTGACATAGGTAATGAATATCAACCCTCTCTTTAAATTTTTGAGTTATTTAATTTTTTTGTGTTTTTTTATTATATGGAATCAGAAGACATGTTTTTGGGTGACAATACATAGTGACATATACCATATGCATGCAGATGTGGGACCACGACGGCCTAAAGGATTCGCTCGTCATAGACAGAGGGGAATAGGAGATGATATCACAGGTGTGGATGCGGAGCGGATGCTCCAGAGCATTCATACCAACTTTGTGAGGATGACACACAGATTTCCCATGGCGCAAGTCGAGGACGTGCCTGAGGCTATGTAGCGCCAGGTGGTGGGTGTACCACGAGCATGGGTGCGATTATTCCTATGGCTAGCTAGAGCGGTAGTGACATTCCATGATCACAACTCCCCTCCTCCTCCACATGCTTAGATACCTGGGAGTGATACATTTTGTATTACCGTGTATTATATTTTGGTGGCTTGAGAGCCCCATTTTTGTATCATGATACTATGTACTACCACATTTTGGATGTTTATAAAATTTTTTATGATGATCGGTTTATTTATTTACATGTGTAAAAAATTTGTGTTTGTGATGAATTTATTGTGTATGAAACAAATGCCAATCTAATACATAGTTAGCGTATGAGTCAGCAACTTGATTATTAATTCTTGGAATATGTATGTATGTTATATTGTCAAATTGCCATTCTAATAATCTCACACGTAAGAATCTTCTTAATAAAGTTGGATCTCTAACATGGTACAAACCATTAAGTTGTGACACTATTAACTCTGAATCAATACGTACCTCAAGAGAGAGAACTCCATGTAAAATGGCATCCCGTAGAAGCTCAATAACGACACTATATTTAGCAACATTGTTTGAAGATGGTCGTAAACATACACCTCCTGAAGACAATACATGACCCATAGGAGTATAAATCACCCAAGTAGCAGAGGCTGAGTGTTGAGTGTGACGGATCGCACCATCCGCGAATCCTATGTAGGTGGAAGATTCCATTGACATCTGCCAAAAGAAACGGAAACTAATCACAAACCCAATCACTATGAGAAAAAGACCTAACTATGCAAAATTGTACAATAAATGACAATAACCAGCCTTGGCTGAAAATCATGCATAGTATTTTTTGAGATAGAGCCCATTTCTAGGCTCCACCAAGGTTGTTCCCTCATAATCCACTAACTCAGAAGCGCCCTTCTCTAACACATGTTTGACGATGTAAGGACCATGCCACATGGGATTAAACTTCCCTACCCCTAAGGGTTCTTTTGGTTGATCCCACAAAACGACCAAGTATCCCTCACTAAACATCCTTGGACGGAAAGACTTATCGTACTGGACCTTTATGCGACGTTTATTTACTTCTAGAGCCACTAAGTCATCTCGACGCTACTCATCAAGTTGCTCAAGATGGACCAAATGCTCCTCCAATGGTGAAGTGTCTGTTAAGAGTTCTATGGCTAGTTTCAAAGAAGGAATCTTGCACTCAACCAGAAATACCAACTTCACTACATGTACAAGTTGATATGGAGAAAAACCCATGGCAGTCTTAACAGCGGTTCTATACACCCACAAAGCAAGATATAACACGATGTGCTAATCATTCTTGCTTTGTGCAATGGTTCATTGGAGAATGGATTTGAGTGATTTGTTCACTGCTTCTACCTGTCCTTTCACTTGAGGGTAGTAAGAGGAGGAATGCTCTTGTTTGTACCCTAACTTTTATGCCAACTCTTCCATCATACGATTCTGATAGTGCGAGCCATGGTCAGTGACAAGCTCTTTCGAAATCCCGAACTGAGAAATAATCTGGTTGAATACAAAGTGCACAGCTGTCTCACCAGTGGATTTAACTATAGGCATAGCCTCATCCCATTTCATGAAGTAATCAACAACCACTATGATATGATGATGCCCCCCAACTGAAGCTAGGTTACAATCCATAAAATCAAGCCCCCACTTAGTGAAGGGACCGACAGTGATGATGGGATGTAATGGGGCAGGTTTTGAGCGCATATTACGTGCAAACACCTGGCAAGGGTGGCACTTCTTGACCGCATCTATACAATTCTTAAAGATCGATGGCCATAAATAACCCACTCTTAATATTTTTTGGGCTGTAGAAATCCCAGATAAATGACCACCACACGCCCCTCCATGGAAATCATTCAGCACTACCTTAGACTCCTCATGAGTTAAACAACATCGTAAAATGGAATCTACCCCACGGCGGTACAAAGTGTTATACACTATGAGGTAATTCTTAGACACGTGATGTAATCATCGTCGTTCATCGTGTGAGAGGTGATTAGGGACCTTCAATGTTTGTAAATATATAATGATATCTCCATACCATGGGTCTAAAGTTGAGATTAAGAATATGTGTTCATCGATAAACGTATCTTCACAAACCAACTCCTCAACCTCGCTAGGGGAATCCTATATAAGCTTTGCAAAAATTAACGATTTATTTGATTTTGCTGAAACAAACTCGAGATCAAATTCTTGCAGGATGACAATCCATTTATTATATTTTCCCCCAATCATCCTTTGAGTGAGGATGAATTGAGACGGATTGACATGGTCTACAACCAAGGTCTGGA
This sequence comes from Pseudotsuga menziesii, assembly GCA_001517045.1. NCBI lineage: Eukaryota > Viridiplantae > Streptophyta > Pinopsida > Pinales > Pinaceae > Pseudotsuga > Pseudotsuga menziesii. The sequence goes on from LPNX010342050.1 coordinate 301,200, forward strand.
GAAGGAGAATATAATGTCTCAACCGTTGAACTGCATGTATGGTAGCTAAAGAAAGCTTCTCAACATGAGAATAATGGATCTTTGTGTCAATAAGATTTCGGCTCATATAGTATATGACATGCTCTTCGAGCTCCTCATCCTCTTGAACCAAAACCATACCAATCGTCTACATGGACGTGACCACATAAAGTAGAAAATCACGGCTATAGTTTGGGGGACTAATCACTGGGGCCAATGCTAGGTCTTGCTTGAGCACATCAAAGGACTCTTGGGCTCACTCATCCCAACAAAAGGTGGTGCCCTTCTTCAAAAGACGCATGAAGCCTCTAGTCAAATTGGAAAAATTGACAACGAATCTCTGTAAGAAGTTTGTCATGCCTTGCAAACATTAAAGATGACTAATATTTTTCAGGGGAAACAACTAAAGTATTGCCTCAACCTTCAAAGGGTTGACTCTTATACCCTCTTTAGAAACGATGAATCCTAACAAGCGACCTGACTTCACAAAAAAGATGCACTTGTGAGGATTTAACCTGACCAAATAATGGTGGAATCTTTTGAATACCAATCTCAAATTATAGGAATGACGCATTCTCATACGAGAATGAGCAGCAAGGTCATCCAAAAATACTTCGGTAATCGATTTGAGATCATGGAAGATCAAGGTCATGGCCCACTGAAAAGTAGCTCTGGTGTTCTTAAGCCCAAAAGGCATTTTTTGATATGCAAAAGTTCCCCAAGGAAAAATAAATGCAGTCTTATGTTGGTCCTCAGGTTTAATTTGTATCTGATTATATCCAAAACATCTGTCCATGAAGGAAAAAACCTTGCTACCCACACACTCATCCAAAATCTAATCAATAAATGGTGTGGGGAAATTTTCCTTAGGATAGGCACGATTCAAATCACGGAAATCAGTACATATGTGGATCGCTCCCTGCTTCTTATCTACAGAAACGGGGTTTGAAATCCTCTCTGTCAAGGAAATAGGATAGATAAAAATAGCTTTCAACAATTTCTCTATCTCTTCCTTAATCGCGGGTTCTTTCCTAGGATTCACCTCATGCAAGCATTGATGAACAAGCTTAGCGTTGGGATAAGTCTTAATCTCATGTTCAACAATACGAGGGTTGATACCTGGCATTTCATCGTAATACCAAGCAAATATGTCACGGAATTCTTTAAACAGCTCGGTGTATTCTTGAATCTCAGCATGGGAACATTCTACCCCAATATATACATTTTCTATCCTGCCAGGATCGCAAGAGATATTGATAGGAATCATTGGAGATATATTTGCCATTTTTCCATCAGCCATCCAACCAGGAGAGCTTAATGGAACCATAGGACTACCAATTCTCTCACTAAGAACCTCCCTAAAGTCCTCACGCTCCAAGCAGTCAAGCTCGGGAAGAAAGTAAGATCTATGATGGAGCTCTTCCCATGGTGGCTCAACTCTCAACATGGCCTCAATAATTTCTTCATTTGAAGGGAAAACACTATCAAGGCAGTCGTGCATGTGAGAAGACTGTACTACCCATGCAAGAAGCACATAACGGTCCTCCTCCTCCGTTCACGAAGAGGAAGGACTAGGCTATACAACACACTCACTATTAGCTTGATAAGCTACCATAGTTGCAGGGAACGGCCCGTCCATCACGATGGGCTCACTCAGAGTACTCGATGTAGGAAGAATCCAAGGATCTTCCATATGACTCATGCGAAAAGACACGAATCTCATAGATGTCGAAGCCTCATTAGAACTAGACCCTATCATAAGGATCAGTGCAGGACAACTAAAACTTCCCATGAGGGATGGATACATGCCTACACCCACACTCCCAGTTGCCGGCTAAGAGTGCTCAATGATCAGGATCGAAGCTCCTGAAGATGCGGTAACCAACAGATTCTTGAATGAAATTTGATCAATCGTGACTATCTTCCCATTAAATGGAAAGAATACAACGCGAAATAGGGAAGAAGCTACGGCTTGCATACTGTACATCCAATTCCTACCCAGCAAGAGATTGTAGTCAAGGGGCGCATCAACCACCTCGACCTCTATCGCAACAGTTTTCCCTCCCAAACAGACCTTAAGGGAAGGAAGGATCCCATGTGGCCTAAATGATCTCCCATCGAACGCAGTTAACATGGTCGCTGATTTAGACAACTCAGGGGAACCTAAACCCTTCCAACATGATAAAGACATCACAGAAGTAGTAGTGCCTTTGTCAATCACAATGTGCTTGATGGTCATGTTAAGAAATTCTACGTGAATCAAAAGAGACACATAATAAGGCAAGCGAGGCTGAAGTCCTGTGGTTTCAAATGCCGTTTGGGCAGGTTGAGACAAAGCCATGGCTTGTCTTGAAGTATATTGGTTGATTGACAATTGACTGACTTGTTTTACAACCGAATCCGTAGGTTTAGCACTCACACAACCAACAATGCCATCAACATGTGGTCCAAGTTTAACTTTGGGGTCGAAACTAGAACGCGGAGCATTGGGAATGATCTCATATAACAAACTGGACTAAGCATAAATCAAGTCTAGTTCCAACATGTGAGAAGACTGTACTACCCATGCAAGAAGCACGTAACGGTCCTCCTCCTCCGTTCACGAAGAGGAAGGACTAGGCTCTACAACACACTCACTATTATCTTGATAAGCTACCATAGTTGCAGGCAACGGCCCGTCCATCACGATGGGCTCACTCAGAGTACTTGATGTAGGAAGAATCCAAGGATCTTCCATATGACTCATGCGAAAATACACGAATCTCATAGATGTCGAAGCCTCATTAGAACTAGACCCTATCATAAGGATCAGTGCAGGACAACTAAAAATTCCCATGAGGGATGGATACATGCCTAAACCCACACTCCCAGTTGCCGGCTAAGAGTGCTCAATGATCAGGATCGAAGCTCCTGAAGATGCGGTAACCAACAGATTCTTGAATGAAATTTGATCAATCGTGACTATCTTCCCATTAAATGGAAAGAATACAACGCGAAATAGGGAAGAAGCTACGGCTTGCATACTGTACATCCAATTCCTACCTAGCAAGAGATTGTAGTCAAGGGGCGCATCAACCACCTCGACCTCTATCGCAACAGTTTTCCCTCCCAAAAAGACCTTAAGGGAAGGAAGGATCCCATGTGGCCTAAATGATCTCCCATCGAACGCAGTTAACATGGTCGCTGATTTAGACAACTCAGGGGAACCTAAACCCTTCCAACATGATAAAGACATCACAGAAGTAGTAGTGCCTTTGTCAATAACAATGTGCTTGATGGTCATGTTAAGAAATTCTACGTGAATCAAAAGAGACACATAATAAGGCAACCGAGGCTGAAGTCCTGTGGTTTCAAATGCCGTTTGGGAAGGTTGAGACAAAGCCATGGCTTGTCTTGAAGTAGATTGGTTGATTGAAAATTGACTGACTTGTTTTGCAACCAAATCCGTAGGTTTAGCACTCACACAACCAACAATGCCATCAACATGTGGTCCAAGTTTAACTTTGGGGTCGAAACTAGAACGCGGAGCATTGGGAATGATCTCATATAAAAAACTGGACTAAGCATAAATCAAGTCTAGTTCCAACATGTGAGAAGACTGTACTACCCATGCAAGAAGCACATAATGGTCCTCCTCCTCCGTTCACGAAGAGGAAGGACTAGGCTCTACAACACACTCACTATTAGCTTGATAAGCTACCATAGTTGCAGGCAACGGCCCTTCCATCACGATGGGCTCACTCAGAGTACTCGATGTAGGAAGAATCCAAGGATCTTCCATATGACTCATGCGAAAAGACACGAATCTCATAGATGTCGAAGCCTCATTA